>JAECMU010278518.1:0-12563 GCA_016106625.1 Dracogyra subfuscus | reverse complement strand
CCAGGCTCCAAGGACGTCTACGTCACTGAACACCAATATGATGGCTTGTGGAGATTTCAATGGGAGTGTGGAGGAAAACCACAGATGTGCGACCTTGACAGTGCTTGAACAAAAACATCGGCAGCCCAACCAACACTGTTAACATTATACACGCACGCACGCACGCACGCGCGCACACACACACATACACGAGGTCACATCGGATTTAAGGCTGCTAAACTCTGATGATTATGCATTGCCGCCCCTCCCCTCCTCCAACCTGGCTGAAAGGCAAATTGATATATACCACCACCATGTATTATGTATGTTTATCTAGATGCAATCAAACCTGCCTTAATCGGACACTCAAGAGGTAGGCAATCGTGTTTTAATGTTTACTGTATGCACTATTATATACTCTTCAAAAAAGTAGGAGAACCTGAAATATTAATATCAACTATTAGAGCACATATATTAAAGTAAAGAACATTCAGGTATGTTTATCAACACACCGAAACAAATTCCATAGCTTGCACATGCATCACACAGTTGCCTCATACACATGTGTTGGGCGTCATTCTTGATTTTTCGCAATTTCCAGGAAGGTCCATTAATTACTGTGAAACATTATTTCTGTCAATCCTTTTTCATTCTGTTGATCATACAGTCGTTATTGTGTTGTTTTTAGTAATATTTATTGTTTGAATTTGCGATTTACTGATAAAAAACCCCCATCAACGTTCAAATTTCACTTCTGACCCAAATCGTCCTTGAACATCTTTGGTGGTCATAAAACCTACTTTAATACTGAACTACCGGCTGTAATAATTGCCCAATTAATTCACTTATATAACCATTCACCACAGCTACTGCCAATAGTAAATTCTTATTAGAGTTCCTCTACTTTCTTTGAAGAGTATATAAATGCAGGTGTGCTCTTATAGTAGAGTGTAAATACAATTCTACTATTAAGCTTTTAACGACGACTCAATACAAAGGAAACTCGGCATTTACATGTCAACGGTGTATAAAGCAATGAAAGCGATATATTTTGTGATCAAAATACAGCGTATGGGACTATGGTACATTTTATTCAGACAAACTCTACAATGAACAGCATACAATATTAGCATTAAAGATCAAACATTAAAAACGAACAAAATCTATGGAGACAAAAACATATGCACATTACATGGATACTTATTGCAAATAAATACGGTAACTAATATGTGAGATCTAAGTAACGGGCATAAACCCATATTAACTCGCAAATCAATGGGGAAAGTAAACAGATTTTATGGCATTTCTATTTATATTTATATGGGAACATATTCACAGTTCTTTTAGCCTGAAATATATTCCAAAAATTCAGGTATTGATGCTTTTGGTCCTAAATTACTAAAACTGTAAGGAATATATACTGCCCTACAAAGAAAGAGTGACTCCAAAGTCTTTTTTTTACCCACAACTTCATTTTATTGCCATTATTTGGTCACTGTTGTCGAAAGCAAGATTCCATCACAAAGGTGGATGTAAAGAATACCCTAACAATTACAGACCTATATCTATTTTACCCACAATTTCTAAAATATTCGAAATCATAGGTCTCAAAACTATTAAAATATTATCTTTATAAATATGAACTACTACACAAGCTCAGTCAGGTGTGAGACACACACACACTCATGTCAGACAGCACTAACGTCTCCAATAGACTAATGGTTAGAACAACTAGATAAAGGAAACATGATTGGCTTCGTATTTTTAAAGTTTAGCAATCCATTTGACTTAGTGGATCATCAAATATTACTACAAAAACGTCAGCTCTACCGGCTATCACCTAATACATTTGAATGGTTTAAGTCGTACTTAAAAACAGAAAACAGTTTATAAAAATTAACAATATTAGCTCCAAAGAATTAGGTATAGTATCTGGTGTGCCTCAAGGTTCCATTCTTGGACCTATTTTATTTCTTATGTTTACAAATGATCTTCCATTATCTACCCAAACTGTCAGCAAACTCTTGGTGTATCAATAATAAATGCCTATAAACCCATCTAAAAGTACACGTATGTTAATTGGTACACACAAAAAAAGGGCCAATCTGGTCAGTTGCATCTAAGTATCAATAACAAGTTATTCCTATATCACCTCTCATTTCCAAAACCATGTAGGTCTGAGTTGATAAAAATCTTACCTGGAACGCACATGTTGATCATATATGTACATATATACAAGCCTCATCTAATCTGGCTCTTTTGAGACTAAGTATATATAATTCTTTGTTACATTTTATTTGTAAAATTAGGTTTTCTACTCATGAACCAAAATAGGTCAAAAACACATGACTCGTATGCCAATTAAAATTATTGTAAATATATATCGAAGTGTGCATGTTTATTTTGACCTATTAGTGAGTGACATCAGTAAATATGTGAGGTCACACGTACGTCAATCGTTTTTTCATGCAAGCAAATATGATACCTAAAATTTGAAAACGTAAACTAGGATGTAGATCAATACAGTTTTACATTAACAATATGGCTATTACTACAATATGGACAGTGAGTATTATATTTGAATAAATATTAGGCTACAGAATATTTAGATAAGAAATACAATTAAGCCAAGAAAGAAGTTTGTCCCACCTTATCGTGCAAGCAATATTTGAAACACCATGCAGCAATCTGCTGGCTGCTAAATCAATAATTTAAAAATAAATTCAATCAAGCAACTTGCAGCTATATACTTTGTTCTTTTGTGCTTCTGTACGTGAAAATAGTAAATACCGTAAAGGCCACCACAGACCTTTGCAACAAGGTGCAATTTTTGTTGCTCTGATCAAACATGGTTGATTTTATTGCATGCAATTGCATCTAACTGCATGCTATCGCAAACGTGTGCGCCTTCAATGCAACAAAACGTTGACGTAATAATTTAAACTGCCATTGAATGGATAGATAGTGATCACATGACTCAAAATGGCAGCCTCCAGCAGCATGTGGTCTAGAGAAAAAGAGGATTAATTAGTGGTGATATGGCAGACAATGCCATGTCTTTTTGACACAGCATAAAACCTATACTGTTTGTAATTAATGTGTAAGTATATGGACCCCCCACCTCTTATCTCCAGAAAATTTAACACAACATGTTACATATACAATCATCTTCAATATTTGTAGAGTGATTTTGTATCGGTAATTGGTGTAGCCAGTTTATATATAGGGTACATTTATACTTGAGAAAAAATCCATACCGTCGTGTCTTTGGGGCCTCAAAGAAAATATAAAAGGTCATGGGGAAAGCTGTGTTATTGGGGTGGGTACATCCACCCTGGCTACGCAAAAGGCATCTCCAGGACTACAATTCACCAACACAGTCTTAGGCATGAACTGTAGAAGCCTTTGTGTCCTATCTAAGATCAATGGGTGATTTCCTGATAAACGTCTTCCCAAAATGTGACTCTATCTTCGTCATCTTCCGGCCAGCTAATATAGTCATTTGTTTTGAGTACAGCGTCTAGTTCAGGGGTCATATAACGTTGATCCACTTCCTCCAAAAGAATTACCAACAATAGGTCAAGGTCGCGATCCTGGTTATACTTGTGAGCTAACTGCAGTTGAAACTGGCACCATTCGTCCTTGACAAACCTGTTGGATGCCACCAAAATGAAACCGCGACTGCATTGCACTGCTTCTACTATGCAGTCCACCATCGCTCTTCCTAGAGTAAAATCTCGTTGCTGGATACAAAGTTGTAATCCTTTGGTGCCTTCAAGAAACGGAAGCATTTCCTGTGTAATCCACCCAAGATCGCCTTTACTGTAGATAACGTAAATATCATACCTATAGTCTCGGTCTATCTCCTCTTGGCGTCTCTGACGGTGTCCTCTCATATACCAATAATGTTTCAGTGACCAGCGTTTTCGATAAAGTACAGATATGATAATAGTTAGTAACACGCCAAAAGATGCTACAGCGACAATTACAAAAGTTGTCATCACCCCAATCAAACATTTCTGTTCTGAAAGGTTCATGTTAATGAGCTCTACATCCTGAACTGACAACGGTGAAGAACATCTATACGAATGATCGTACTGTTTGAAAATTGTCCTGTTCGTCTTAAACCAGTTAAGGAACCACAAGAGATCGCAGGTACAAGTGAATGGATTTTCCGCCAAATTAATGTGCTTCAGGCGTTGACGAAATTCGGTTGGGAACGAATCTTCTTGTATGTTTCCAATCTTATTACCCACTAGGTACAATTCAGTAAGTGAATTCAGAGAATCAAACGTACCTTGTGGCCACGATTTTATGTAATTCTTGAACAAACTTAACCACTTCAGTTTGATTAATTTCGTAGTCAGGACTTTGGGTATACTTTGGATTCCACAGTTTCCCAATTCAAGGTAAGTTAGCTGTTTTAGAGGATTAAACAGTTCCTCCATCGCCATATCACTGACGTAATGGAAATTGTTGTAGGACATCGACAGCCTCTTAAGATTTATACAACCCCTGAACATGCGTGGGCTAACTGACTGCATATTAAGTCTATTGTCTCTTAGATCTATTCGATAGAGTTCACTATTATTGAAAGCCGAGTCCTCTATATTCATCAATGGCCCATTTAAGGATCGAAGGATTAATACTTGCAGTGACCGAAGCATTGTAAAAGCATTTTTTCGAATAACTCTTATAGGGTTTGTCTTTAGTGTCAGAATTCTTAGGTGTTTCAGGCAGTCTATATTTGCCCCTTCAAACTCTTCGATCTCATTATAGTCCAGAAATAAATTGTTTAGAAGTGGGTCAATTTCTTTGGTGCAAAAATTCGGAACTTTTCGAAGCATATTGTGATTAAAACTTATGGTTTTGAGAGATAGCGATTGGTCAGTAATCATTCGAGATATAACATTGTTGTCCAGCGCTACTTTATTTAGCCTGGGCAGGTACTTAAATGGTGTCTGATTGTACAGTGTTAGTCCATTGTTTTCCAAGTGCATCTCCGTTAATGTTGTAGAGTTGAGAAACTCAATAGCTTCATACAACATGTTGCCAAGGTTCATCTGTTCTAACGATAATAAATTTATGGGTAGTGTCCAAAGTGATTGCATAACTCCTTTTAACGATTCAAGGCTGACTGGATTTGAGCTTAAGTCTAGATGTTTAAGATATTTGAGATCATCAAAGGAGTTAGGTGAAATGACAGTAATGGTGTTAGAAACTAAAGCTAGCTTTTCAATCTTTAGCCTGGAAATATTAAGAAATGTTTGTTGACTTACAGAATGTAAATAATTAAATGAGAAGTTGAGTTCGCTGATGTGGCCGTGGAGTGGTGGGATGTAGGTCAGGTTGTCGCCATGCCCTGTGCACGAAGCGGCTGAACTGTTACACACACACACGTTTGTGTAACAAAATTTCCATAGTTGTGAAGGTCTGTAGGCACTGGACATCAGCACAAATGACACAACACAGAGAACTGTCACCGGAAAACCCATTTGTTCCTTGTTCAGTGACCTAGGCTATTTTAAGCAACACACGTTCAAATTGTAATTCTGTGAGTAGTTTCTTTTCTCAATGAGAATTGTGAGAATTATATATATGGTTTAGAACCATATAAAATAACATTCGGCTAAATATAACAGAATGTCTATGTCTGAAGGTCTGAATACACTGGAAATCACTGAACACAAATAACATAACACAGGGAAGTGTCGCCGGAAAACCTATTTCTCACCTGTTTTAAGCAATACACATTCCACTTGTAACACTGTCAGTAGTTTCTAATTTTCATAGATCATATTTATAGGTAGCATTATGAAACATAACATCCGGCTGTGTCGAAGTTCAAAGTCACTTCACAATTAGAGCTAATAATGAATTCTGTCATGGGTGATAAACGTGACAATGTATGCAATTGCATTTCTTTAACACTAAAGCTTGTATAATGACGGCCATCGATACTACACCATAGATACCAGATACACGTAGGCTACACACCATATTATTTTCGATTAACCAACCGGTTTTCATTCTCTTATCACAAGTGTGAAAATTCCCAACAAGAGATACAGTGAGATTCGCAATGTTTTAACAAATGTAACTGTCTTGACTGAGGGTCGTCTCAAGTCTCCAAAACATATTTATATCTATAGTGGTATGGTACAGCGCCTTTCCAGGGGTTGGTGAGTAGGGGATTTGCCGTAAAATATTGACAGTGTCCAGCTGTTGGCATACGCGTTAAATGTAAAGGGGTGTTACTAATTACGTAACGCTTTTGGGGTAGAGGAAGAGAGTACTCTGTTCGATTTACGTAACATTTTTCAAGACTATGTTATTTTTATTCATTACTTAGACCTAAAAAGGTGTTGTTGTTGTTTTTTGGGTTTGTTTTGGAAATGTTCGGTCAGTCTAGGATCGATCCCCATCCGCGGGTATATAAAAGACCATGACATGTGGTGGTATGTGATATCATACTGTGGGATGGTAAATATAAACGATTCCTCGCTAAAAAACTCAAACAACAACAACAACAACAACAACAACAACAACAAAAAAACACAATAAAAAACCAACAAACACCACACACACACAATGTAGTGTGTTTCGATGGCGCGTGTGCTGAATTTCAGCGGGATTAGGGTTATAGACGGTGTTGAGCGAAGTTTATATGGGGCCATGTCCCCACAGAAAATACATTTCAATTTTTTAAGCTTGGGCAAGTAAGTTGTGACCTCCAATACTCTCCCCTGCACATGCACCTGATTCCTCTCTAAGATTATATGTCAAAATTACCAAATATTGGACATCCAACAGCAGATGGAAGGAAGGATAGGATGTTTTATTTAACGACGCACTCAACACATTTTATTTACGGTTGTATGGCGTCGTATGATTATTAACTCAACATGCTCTAACTTTGATGTCCTTATACACCCCCTCCCTTAACTTTACCCTTTCCAAACGAAATAATATTTATTTCAATTGGTTTATTTTAACACTTAAAATTAATGTGTTACTAGTATACAAACTAAACTTTGAAAATTCTACTAACTCTTTATAATATATTAATTCTGAAATACCATTGTCGATAATATATTGTCAAGATCAAACCGGTTTTAACAAAGACTCTAGTACCGTATCCTCAACCGAACGTTCTTATCTTTTATTTTTTTTAAGACGAACCCTACAATTTGAAATCGGCAAACGCGCCCATTAACTGAAACTGACAACAGGCTGTCGTTTGTACTTTGCCGAGCTATGGCGGCACTGACTTCGAATTGAGTGTATACTTTTGATGATATCCGTTCATAATGAACACAAACAAGCTTTTTAAAAGTGCATTTGAGCTTTTATTTCATATTTGTACATGGTGTTATAATATGGAAACCAGACAATGTAACTTTAACAGAATCTGAAGGCAGGGTCAAATGCCTTCTGGAAACATGCAAAATGCTTTAGTCTTCCTAAAGTGGGGGAAGACCATAATATAGTCCATGGGCCAGACCAGAATTTAGTACCACCCAGAGGGACAAAGGATCATAGTTTTTTTTAGTTTTTTTGGTAGGTCTATGCATGTAGATAATAAAATAAGGTGATAGCCTTCCGCATCGAGTAGCTTTCTCTCATTTTCACCTTGAAAACTGAATAGTATGCGTAAAACAAATCCGAAACAAATTTTGGGGGTAGGGGAAACCTAATGTGGAATAACTTTCCTTAGAATTACCCTATAATAGGAATTCACCACTCAAAATGTGTGTGTTTTGAAGCCCTCTAATGAATACATATCATAATATGTAAAAGAACTACAAACGTAGGTCATCAAAGGTCAAAAGGTCACCAATTTTAGGTCAAGCTCAAAATTTACGGATTTCAACTTTGCCTCGTCATCTATTGGAACATTTTCCAAAATCAGGCCTAGAAATAATTGAAAACTGTGTCAGAAGGAATTTCAAACAATTTAAAGGCACCAATGTTCAGTCATCTAGAAAAATATTGAAATAGAAACAAACGAGCCAAGGTAAGGTTTTGCAGAAATTTATACTTTTATGATTAATCAGTACTAACACTAACATCAACCTTAAATCACACTATAACGTCTCACAAAATGTTTATTACAAAGCAGCTGTGAATCTTTTTGAGTAACTGAAGCATGAAGCAGGCCTAAAGAGGTTAAAAGGTCACCTATATTCGGTCATGCTGGACATTTTCAGCATGCTAGCATCGTGTGTTTGGCCAGTCATTAAAATAATAACTCAAAATAGCTTGGAACACATCTACGGAAACCATACTTAATAATTACTCTTTAACAAACACTACCTATTTTACTATTATTACTAACAGACTCAAACGAATAGAAGCTTGGTTTAAAGCAAATCCGTGTATTAAGCACCCAAACATCCCAAGTAAAGATTGTACCTACTTTTCCATTATTATGTAGATAATGATAATGATTAAGACATATTGCAATTGTGACAGCCGTAATGGGATGACACCAACTTAATCTGCTGCAGGTCTTATAGGCTACACATAGAAAGGCTGTCTTTATCAATAGTCCATCCCCACCCCTCCTCTGAGTGGGTGCATTTTGGTAATTGTCCACTAGTGAGCTATAATTCATCTTGATAGACAACCTGTTTTGGGTGCTCACAGTCGAGCATCCTGGTGTTAAAGAAATGGTTTTCATCATCTTCTCCTTGCTTCATTGACAATTTTCAGGTCACTATATTTATCATACAGACCATTCAAACATTCAGTAAACGACTTTCTGGTCACAGACGTAACATCAAATATAATTTTTTTAAAGATAAAGCTCCCCACATGGTCCCTCACTTCAATTTACAACACCATGATTACAGTTGCAGCAAGATAACATAAACCAATCTAAGTTAGACCTTGCAGAATCCATTTGGATACATAAACTGAATACTGTTCACCCCAATGGCCTCCATGAGTACAGCCCTACTTGCTTTAACAACTAAGACTTTTTGTGCTCCTTTGTTCTTTGGTTTTATTGTTTCATTTATTGGTCAGCTTCAGCCTTATTACCTAGCTTTGTGTTTGTAACTTCCAAGCTGGCATTCTCTATTTTATACTTTACTGGTTATATGTCCAGCACTTTGTTTTATTTTCCTGACGATATTGGTTTTTAGGCCAGGGATTTCATTATAGCTAGGATGCCTGCTTCCTTGAATACCTGTGCTTTGTTTTTCTCCTATAGATGCTATGATTACTGGTCATGATGTATGTGTCCTATACCAACGCAAAGAGGTAGGTATCGGATGCAATTATGGTTTTTTCCCGAATGTTTGACCCGACATGGGAATTATTTCTCGACAAACACTATAGGATTTGTGTATTCTGGGCTCGCGTGATACCGAGATCATCTGTTAGAGAACACGGAAACGGCTCTGTCAATAGTCCCATACCGAAATGGAAGTACTGTGGTTTCACCATTCATCTTATTATCATATAATTATGTTTATGTCAAAAACAAAGAAGAAAAATACATTGCTAGCATACTCATGAAATGTCAGGTTAATTATAAAAACTTTTAATGCATGTGCAGAACGTTATTATGGAGACTGTACCAGCTATCATGTGCACACTGTTAACACAAATATATATGTAGTCCCAGTTGCCAAGTTCCATCTTTTGTTAACTTGGTTAAACAAATGTGAGAATATGGTTTGCCTGTAGTGCAGGTAAATTCTTTACAATGGTATAAATGACGTCCTAGGAAAAGATACATACTTGTCCCTGTTTCTTTTCCATAGCTTAACAGGAAAAAATACTCCTTCTGCTTTCTTTGAAAAAAAGGTAGGAGGACCGCACGGGGTGCATGGAACTACTACCCTGTTGTGACCAGTGCCTTTACCTAACACCTGTGTCTTTGATTTACACCAAAGTATATGCACATGATCCACACTCCAGCTCTTCACTGTAAGTTTTCACAATAAAACCAGTGACTTGCCAGAATGGAACAACAACCATTTCATCAATTTAGGATGCACCCATCGTTGCTCAACCTGCTATTCATCAGTGGACAAAATTAATAAACTGCATCTACTCCAGATGGGTGGGGTGGTCTTTTGATAAAGCCAGTTCTGCATTCCTACATGCAGTACTAAACCTGTGACCCTCAATTGCTGAAGAATTGTTACAATAGGCTATATGGATGTGATACTAAATGTATATGATTAGATAAGATAAGATACATTTTATTACTGCAGATCATAGTTTATGAATAATGTATATATTGCCTATGTATTACAGGGCTGCAAACTTACCAAGTATATGTGGCCAAAGCTGTAAAGATACTTAGAAACTGAACTAAATGCAAAAGATTATATTCTATCTCCATTTGGTGAAAGTGAAATATATAGCTAGTGCCATCTACTGACAATAGTTTGAATGGGGAGTAATAATTTTATAAAGATCAGTTCAATGAAACGTTGATGGAATTTAAAGATTTCAACTAGCCTGCACCTGTTCAGTCTGAAAACAAAAACTTAATTAGGGTGCTCAGACACAACCACGGGTGTTTATTGTGACTTTCTCATTGCCGTTTCCATCCTTGTTTTTTTTTAGAATGGGCTTGGTTGGTACCATCAAATCATTAAAAAACCTTAATAGTGACCTTTTGACCTCTGATGACCTACTTTTGTACATGCCAATAATAATTTTCTTTAAAAGACATCAGATGCCAAGAGCACTTCATAATAAACATTTTGAGTGTTTATTTGTTTTGACTGGGAGTTGTGTATTAGTTAATGGTGATGGTAAATTTGATATCGTAAAAGCATCAATTTCTGTAAAGATTAACCATGGCTCGTTTGTTTACGTTTCAATATTTTTCTAGATGACTGAACATAGGTACCTTTAAATGGTTGGAAATTCCTTCTGTCACAATTTCTAACCATTTCTAGGCATGGTTTTGGCAAATGTGCTAATAGATCACGAAGCAAACCTGAAATCCGCAAATTTTGAACTTGACTCAGAATCGGTGACCTTTTGACCTCTGATGACCTACCTTTGTGGCGCTCATATGCATATTATGATGTGTCATTTTTAGAGGGCTTCATAACACACATTTTGAGTGGTGAATTGTTATGATAGGTTGATTTTAAGTAAAGTTACTCCAAATTAGGTTTCCCCATACTCCCAAAATTTGCTTCGGAATTTTATCAGCACACTATTCAGTTTTCAGGGTGAAAATGACAGAAAGCTACTCGATACGGAAGGCAATCACCTAATTTTATTATCTACATGCATAGACCTATTAAAAAAGTCCCTATGAGCCTTTGTCCCTCAGGGTGGTACCAAATCATGAAAATTGGCCTTTGGCCCATATACTAATACGCTCCCTCTGTCCCTCACAGTCTCTGATTCACTTTCTTTAGTTATAGCTAGGTGGGGTTACTAACAGTGTAACATCCCCACTTACCGCACCCCATTACATCTGTGCACAGTCCCTTACCATCCCAGATTCACATTCTCTGTGACCATTAAAACATAGGTGGGATTACTACTGTAAAATCCCCAGTTACCCCACCCCATAACAATGTGACTTTAAGCATTTTCTCTAGATACGCATGAGATATGGTCTCATTCATTTACTTGTGTTAAATATTATATTCACTAGGATGTGTATCTTTTGTTTTGACACGTTGTCAGAATTTTGTATGCGTAATTATGTAGGTCAAACTACAACTTGACCTTTGACCTTGTGGCTGTTGGCATTCTACGATGGTAATGGCGGGAAATACGGTGTCGGTGGTTGTTTTAGGACACTCATTTATTCGTCGGTTGGGCGATTTTGCTGACAGTGAAACAAAAGAAAATAATTTACGTCTTGACAGTTACTAGTTCAGGGTGTGTTTTAGAGCGCAAGGTGGTTTAACTCTAAAGCAACTTCAAATACGACAAGACTTTTATCTTGTGTTTCAGCAGGTTATGTTTTTGCAGATTAGGGGGAACGACTTGACACATGCAGATGTAACCCTACATTATCTTGCAAATGACATTGTTAGGTTTGCACAGAAACTCATCACTAGGAGTTAAAATACTTAAGTGATTATGATCGGACAGTTGTTGTGGTGAGCGCCCCATAAAACTAGGAAGGCCCTACCGCAGACCAAAAAACTATTTTTTTTCTTCATGGTCATAGTTTCATTAAAACTGTTGCTCTTATTATTTTTTTAAAACCATCACTATATTATCCAAATGAAGCAAAATAAGGTTGTAGTAGCCTTGTACTTCTGTGACCTAACATGGTCGACATGACCTTAATTGTCGTTTACGTCAACTTTTGTAAAAAAAACCAAAACAATCCGTTGTAAGCTTATAGATGTAACAAGCAGTTATTAAAGTGAAAGGGTTACTATTATTTCTGATAATATATATATTTTTGGTTCCAAACAACTCCCAAAATTACAAAAACACAGAAACCTTTGAATACGTAATTTAATGACATAATAATTTATACAAATGTTACATCAGAATAACAATTTCAGTTCACATTTATTCACGCTTATACAATAATGTATATCCAGACCAATAATAAGGAAAACGTAAAGGTTTAGATC
>JAECMU010278274.1:0-12220 GCA_016106625.1 Dracogyra subfuscus | reverse complement strand
AATTTCCACCAAAACTCATCAAACCAGGGCTTACATTTAACAGAGGACGTGTGGCAAATTGCCATAAAACCATAAAACTTAGTGTCATGGCCAAACTGGTCATTATACTCCATGCCACTTCAGAAAGTTGTTTTATTTCAGAAATATGAAACGGTTCAAACTTATTTATTTTGAATAAGTGCTGGTGTGTAATATTAAGACACGTTAAAGTATGTTTGTATGTATGTCTGTCTGTAGCCCAGTGATAAAGCTTTTGCTTGTTGTGCAGCTGATCTGGGATTGATCCCCATCGGTTGGTCCATTGGGCATTTCTCGTTCCAGCCAGTGCACCATGACTGGAATATTAAAGGTCATGGTATGTGCTATCCTGTCTGTGGGATGGTGCATATAAAAGATCCCTTGCTGCTAATCGAAAAGAGTAATCCATGAAGTGACAATAACATGTTTTCTCTCTCAATATCTGTGTGGTCCATCACCATATGACACCATATAACCATAAATAAAATGTGTTGAGTGTGTTGTTAAATAAAACATTTCCTTATTCCTGTGTCACATATAGTTTTCTCGACTCTTTTCTCAAAGCCTCAAGATATTGAGCTGACTATTTGTGTATACTGTTACTGATTTAAGTTTGATTTTCATGGCAATTTACCCGTTTTTATTAGTTATGGCCCTTGATTTTCTTTTGTGGATTTGTTTTTGCCATGCCTCAAGATATTGATGTGAAATTTTGTGTGTGTAGCTCTATCATGTACTGTTACAGATCAAGACTCACTTTCATTGCGATTTACCCACCTTGAACCTAGGAGATTATACAAATGTGTTGGGCCTTTAGCATTCTCTGAGAATGCTTGTTATTTTGGTGCACTGTTCTTATTATTTAATGTATTGTTATTTTATTGCATTATTTTTGTCATGCTAAAATGTATTGTTATTTTGTTGCAGTCATCAAGTGAGCTAAAGCAGGACAAAGAGGCCGCAACGGCCGCATGTCGTGTGAGTGAGGCTGTTCTGACAACACTGACGGGCTTCGTGGACTGGGTCAATATGAGTTTCATCATGGAAAGCGGTGGCTGTTTTCTTAAAATCATATGCATGCTCCTCAGTGATGATGCCTTGCAGCTGCTTGCTTCCGAATGTCTCTTGCTCATTGTCAGCAGAAAGGTAAAGTAAACATTTACATCATTACTAATATCATCCATCTTTCTTTGTTTTTGCTCCATACATACAATAACACATATGAGACAGTTCATTCTGTCACATATTAGTGTTGTAGTTTTGAATATTATCCCCAGATTCTGTTTAATGGGCTTTTGATGTAGTGTATATTTCACAGTAGGCCTAAATGCTCATGATTTACCAAAACCCATAAATGATTTTGCTTTTTTCTCTTTATTATTATTTTTTATTTATTATTATTATTTTTTATTTTTAAATTATGGGGCTACCAGTTTTTACTGAGGGCTACTAGATGTTATAACCTGGTAGCCCACTAAAAATCCTAAGGTCAAGGTCTGGGTTCGAGAAATCTATTAGGTCTCAGTCCCGGTTAGTCACTTAGTGAATATTTGTTCTGGGCTGGTGGAAATTATCAACCATATTAATAAAATACTCTAGTCATAGCTTCTGGGAGGACTAGTAACATTATCAAGCATTTGCTGGGTTAAGGTGTGTCCAAAACAGCATGCTAGAACCTTACTTTTTTTTTTTTTTTTTTTTTTTTTTAATATAGATGCAAAATTAAACCAAGATACAATTGACATTTGATGTTTATGTAATGTTATATTGTTAAAAATAATTGTTTTATCAAGGTTACAACTTGGATTTAAAAAACCCTCATGTATTCTACATAATGGACAGATTATGAAAATGTTTTTCGTTGGTGTATTTTTAACATTTTGATTCTTGACTGCAGGGAAAACTGGACGAAAGGAAACCTTTGCTGTTGCTATTTAGTGAAGAGGCTATGACTCCAATATTGACTGCTGCTGGGTATTTATTTAAATTATAGTTTACAAAACAGAGTAAAGTTAACTGTTAAGTAGCATAATAATAAATTTAATAGTTCCTATTCTCTACAAATAAAGAAACCGATCTGGCACTAGAGATTGTTTCACCCAACCCAAACACACTGCAATTGATATTTAAAGTTTGGAAGATAAACTGTTGATTAATTTTAATGTTAACTTATGAACCTTTTTCAGATCAGCAGACCAGTCACTACAGTCGGAGAAGTATATTTTTCTGAAACGACTATGTCAGCTGTTAACAGAACTTGGAAAACAGCTTTGTACATTGTGGGTAAGCTGTGTTTTTTCATCTCTTAAATCCATCTCAATTAGTATCTTAAAAATGTTATTTTTAGGGGAGAGGTGGTTTCCTCAGAAAAATTCTCAATTCCTAGTCAAATACATCCATGCCTTTTAGGGGATATTGTGTGAATGCAATTTTACTGAAACAAAGTTATTTAACAAGCTTGTCATAATAACACACACAAAAATAGTTTTAATGTTACTGTTAGTGCACATTGATTAATTCATCTTCAATTATTTGTCATCCTGATAGCAGCACATAATTATTTTTATATGCACTTTCCCACAGACAGGGCAGCACATACCATATGCTTTGGTATCCAGTCATGGGGCACTGGTTAGGACAGGATTTTTTTTTAGAAAATGGGTCCACCAAGAAGGTTCAATCCTCTAAACTGGAGCACCACAGGACTGAGCTAGATCCTGTTCCAGTAATATAATAAAATTAGTGGCATGGTTGGAGAGACAAGGACTGGGAAGTGGAAGTGGACAGCAAAAAAGGTTAGGAGCTGCCAAATTGGGAAGAAGAAATAAAATTCAAATGATAGAGAAAGGAGAGGGGGAAGTTAGTGACAATGCACAAAACAGATTTTCTTCAATTCCAGTCAGTTCTACAACCTTTACAAATATATACCAAAAAAATATTTGTTTGTCCTTTGCAGTTTTGTTAATAATACAGCATGTTTTTTTGCTCATATTTTACTTATAATATGTAATTATGTTGTGCAATATGGTGTTTATAAAATAATAATATTCTTGCAGGGTTCCACTGAGCATGTGGGTCAGCCGATGAATTTCGACACCTATCTCGAAGCTCTGATGGCTTTCTCAAAGCATCCTAGCCAGGTTTTTAGTTTTTAACTGTATTCTGCATTACTGTTTTTTAACTTTAATTTTTAAGTAGCAGTGTTCTTGCTGGATGAAAATTAAAGGAGGGCCGCTGCACGACCCCGCCTTACCAAAGAAACTCAAAAGCAAAAAACTAAAAAGGGGTTGGGGGGAGCTTGGTTACCATATATCACTGTGTTAGTGAACTTTGTTGAAAGACCCACCCCTAATTATCTCCGGTTCAACTAACGCTTATTGGGCATTTATGGGCATTCCTTTTGCTGAACCGATAAAAGTTTTAATATTTATTTTAACCTTTAGACTACTTGATTAATTTTTGACAAAAACCACGTTGAGTGGGTACAAGTTTATAATTTTTACTCATATATATTCACTTAAATGTTTTATAAATACATAAAATAAAGTTCATATATATATCGGTAAGTATTATTTTCGTGAATTTTGTTTAATTTTTATTATTTTTAGATTAGCTAATGGCGATTAAAATTGGGCCAAAAATCGAAAAGGTTGCGTTTACTTACAGGCATTTGTGGCCAGCTGTCCAGTATTTATGTCCATTATTCCCGATAACAATTGTTTTCTGACCAATTTTTTTTTTTTTAAACCCGAACTACGATTCATATGGCAATATTTGGTGATTTTAGTTGTTGGAAAAACTATCAAATTTATTATCCAATTAGCTGTCACAATCGGCTATCGATCCCTGAAAATGACCGCGATGTGCCGCCATTGTTGTCAAACGAAAATACTTGCCGAAAACCACTTTTGAACTCAAAATTTCAAAGTATTTTCAGTTGAAAAAATAAAAATAAAATCCACCATTTTGACCGGAAATCTTTTTTCTTTAATTTTATTTTCGTTTCCGGTAGTGGCCTGTGAAAAACGGCGGGAAATATGAATTGGGAAATGCACTGTATACAGTGTACAGTATGTCAACTGACGTGACGTTGGGTGAGATATCTCGCCTGCAGTACTCAGAAGGTTAATAAAGATTTCAAGATGTTTTTAACAAAGATATTTTTAAAGTGATCCTCTAATATTGGATAGTAAGTTTCTGTTCTTTTTATTTTCATCTTCATCAAATGAATTGATTGCATTGATATCACAACTGATAAAAAATACTTCTTTTTTTGTTTGTAATGGCAATGTATTTGCCACTCAAGATGAATGCTTTTAATAACACTACCACTTCCAATATTCCCACCAAAAATTAAGTTTCAAATATTTTATAAAGTATTGCTGAATAAACAAGTGACCATAAGTCAAAATCATCAGTTACAATCAATTAAGTCTGCAGTTCAGGACGATATCAGACAATAGTTAGTGGGCACAGAAGACAGAATTACCGTTCTGATCATGTGACAAATTTGGTGCCAAATAGTGGGTTTTTTTTAGTCTGAGGTTGCTGAAATAACCTCTTTTTTTCTTTCTTCTTTTTTTAATCATTGCTCAAATCAAATATAAGTTTAATTTGGTATTAAACATATAAATGGATACTAGAATGGGATACAATACGGGCTGTTATAAATACTGTTAAACTTCATTGCATTAACTCGTAACCTAAATTTGTTTTGTTATTTTCATACACACTGTGGCTTGTTTCCTTTGATGTCCAGTGTGCAGACTGATTGACTTTTTTCAGTAGGATATTGCACAATATAGAAGGGTGCGGAAAAGTAAAGTTGGGTGGCAAAACACTAAAGCAGGACAGCAAAATACAATAGTAGGGCAGGCCGATCTGCTTAAATAGAGCAGCGAGAACACTGAAGTAGTCATCATTTAGTTCCATTTGCCATCTGTGGCAGTTCTTAAATACTGTATATTAATACATGATTGAATAGAACACTGAGAAATCCTCAAGAATTTGAAGGTCGAGGGGTTTAAAGGTCAGTGTTTGTGAATATTGTATAACCAGATCTTGCCGTTTACGGGGAGCTATCGTTCTTACTCCCCAGAGACAGAGTAATTTTTAGTTTCCCTTAGCATGTGAATGGGTTTTCTTTTAAAACTACTACAAAATGATGAAATATCAATGCTCAGTATACCACATAATCTAACTTAGAGAAGCAGTCTCAATTTTCAAAGCGTGGTCTGCATAATGTATTCTTATGGTAACTATGACCTTGTATTGATATCTTTTATAATATAATATAATTTTCTTTTCTAATTAACCTGACCTCAATCAATGACATATTCCCATAGGGATATTAGTCTGGTTTGAAGATCCCAACAGCCAATGGAATGGCCTAAATATTTTCTGTTCTGGTCACATGATAGAAGCTTCCTTCTTTCTCTTTCGCTGTTATGGTTTGGATGTCTTTTTTTGTCTTTTTTTAGTTTTCTTTAAATCTACATGTTGTGCTTCATTCAACACAACTCATTTGATTTATTTCAGATGCTAGGCAGCTACACCCAGTCCCTCTGGGTATCTTTTCTTCGGCACGAACAGATAACACAAAATGCGTTAATGAAGACGTATCTACCACGTATCATCCGATGTTCAATGAAAACTCTGCTCAAGGTGAGTGTAGCTTTTTTCCCCCACTTGTACAGCAAGCAGTGGCTTTGTCTATAGGTGCTCATTTAATGTCCAAAACATACTATTAGATCCAAAATACACTGAAATTGGTTCTTGTAAATCTGGCACTATTAAAATATAGCACATTCTGTGTCATCTGCTGCTAGTTCTTTATTTTGCACCAGCACATAGATGGTGTGTTTTGTCAGTGATTTAGTAGTTCTTTACCAACTAGTGCCATACTTTTCAGACTCGGACCCAGCTTGGAGTGTTTTGGGCCTAAAAGTGAAGTTATTCATAACTATTGGTTTATTTCACTTTGATGACATATATATTAATGGTTACGTAATTGGTTATAAAATACCTCATTATGCTAATTAAAAGTAACAGTAGGTTTCCTTTCTCCTGCATTACACCATCTGTTCAGGTTACTTGATTTTCAATGACTAATTGATTGAGGTATCATCACGCATTCATTTTAAATAGGTTTAAGTTGTTTTACTGCTTGCAGCTAATTTTGTTTTTTGTTTTTTGTTTTTATAGATTGGGTTTCCAAGTCAGTCAAATTCACAGAGCTGTGATTACGCCCGATTGGACTTTGATAGTGATGAAGAATTCAGCATGTTCTTCTCCAGTAAGAATCTTATTTATTTAATTATTGGATCTATTTTACTGCAGACATTTTTGTTAGTGAATGTACACAAAGTATAAAGAAGGGTTGAGGTGTAAAGCATTCACTTAATGTGTGGTCAATCTACGATTGATTCCAAAGTTTGGGTCTTTTGGTCTATTCTCATAACAGCCAATGAACATAACTGGTATATCAAAGGCCGTGGTATGTACTAATGGAAAAATGTAACTGGTTTCATCTCTAAGACTAAATGTTTGAAATCCAGTAGTCTGTGATTAATAAATCAATATGCTCTAGTGGTGTTGTTAAACAAAACAAACTTTTAACTTGCCTAATCATCTTGGATTGATATATTGGTGTTAATGAAACATTTTAGGCTTTAGATGCTGGAACCTAAATTTCATTTCATTTTCTTTTTTTACGAATTATAGCTAAATTTTAATTTACAAAAGGACCTATATATACTTTTTCTTTATTTATTTTTTGACAGTTAATTAAACAGTGAAAAAAATTCATTTACTAACTGTAATATGAGCCACCACATGGTAAAATCTACAACAATCTATATCTATATTTTGCTTGCAAGTGACACAAACTAAATCTCAAGTATCCGTGCTCTAAAAATACAGCATCAATGACGTCATGCTTTTTACATCAAAATAAACAATGTCAAACTATGAGCCATGTTTACTTGTTTTTTTGACATCATACAAAGTTGTAGGTTTTCGCATTTGACAGTTTATATATTTTTCATGACTAATTATTCTATTTGCAGGGTACCGAGCTGACACTTGCGCCATTCTACGCCAAGCAACACTGCTGGATCCGAAAGTTTCATTTTCTCTGGCCATGGAGTGGTTGCAGTCCCAGCTTCAAAAACCTATAGACACTGGAGGTGATATATACTAGATATAATTAACCACATGGGCTAAACAAATAAAACATTATTGCTTCAAAAACTATTATATGGCTCGCTTAAACATTAAAACATTTTGTTTCCATTCATGATTAAGTTCAAACTTGCATTAATTGATCTACAGAGACTTTGACTGATGTGTTTCATAAATACAAAATGGTATATCTTCATAAACGATAGCTATTACAGTATAGAAATATAATTACTTTATAATGCAGTCACAGTCATATATTATAGGTACAGTAGCAGGTTCGTATTATTAAGTCAAATGAAACAGCTATAAATACTGGTGCAGGTATGTATAATATATTCAGGTGAAACTCATATAGATACAAGAGCTGGGTCATAATTATAATATAGTCATGTTAATCAAATGTAGATATACGAAAGCAGGGAACTATAATATAGTTGAGTGAAACACATGTTGGTAACTGAAGTAGGAACATGTAATATAATCAGCTTTATGGATCTGTTAAGTATGAATTATTTGTTTTTGGTGATATGTCGAGAACTGTTTTTAAAATTTTTATTTGATATTCTGTTTAATTTTTAAGCTTTTGAGTTCAAGCACTGTAATCTGAATTCTCCATCATTCCTCGAGTGGGATGCACTAACAGTATTTCTCGAGTGTGTCATGACTCGATTACCACTGTCGGATAAAAACCAGCCTGACCTCAGCCAGGGAATGGCGCTCCTACACAACGTTCTCAAGTATGAGACGCAGGTCTGTGCTACGTGGATGTTGTACTGGCAGATATTCCAAATAAACATTTCATCTTAACTCTCGTATAAGAGATTGTCGTATTATTTTAATTGAAATAACTTCCTTTTTTTCTCTTTTTTTTTACTGTCTGTTAATGTGAAAAAAGCTAACATTCTTTATTATTCATCACATTTGTTATAATAAATAAATAAATTGAGGATTTAAATTTTAATTTATGGTTTTGCTATTGTAGGAGTGGGGGAGTGGAAAGGACACAAATGGGGTTATGACTAATGTTTACATTTTGTGCACCTTACTGTTTGTTAATGTGAATACAGTTGACATTTTTTTTATTATTACTCTTAACATTTGTTATAAAATGTCATTAGCAAGGTTTAAAATTTGAATTTGAGTTTTTTCTGTGTACGAGAGAGGGAAGGGACATAACTGGGGTTATGGTTAATGTTTACATTTTGTGCTCTTACCTTATAATGTTCATGTATTGATAAATCATCAAACTTGATGGTACTGTACAGATCATGAGAAACTTGTTTAAGAATGATGTCAGTTCTATTGTTTTTAGGGCAGAACACATTTTGGTAGGCTACATATTAAAAAAAATGTAAACCCCAAAACAACTTTAAAATGAGGTCAGCCCTTTTTTGTAGCTAGATTCGGGTTTCTGGAACCTTTGTGGGTTGTTTCTTCTTTTCTTTTTTTAGTCTTTAAAAATAACAAATTTGTTTTATGTAAATTCATACAGTACTAACATTTTGAAATTTATATCTGTTTATTTATAATCTTCCAGGATCCTCTGATTCTGTCCTGTCTGATGTCTTGTGTGTCTGCATTCTTCCCTTTTGTAACTGAAAGAAGTGATATTGTGCTTGTGCTTGAAAAGGTAATTTCTTTTCTACTTAACTTGACCTCAAACAATGGAATATTCCCCATGGCATATTAGTCTTGTCCAAACATCCCAACAGCCAACGGGATAGCCAAAATCTTCCATGTTTTTTTTTCCTTCAGTTTTTATATGTATGTTTATACTGCCTGTAAAGCTTACATGGGTACAAGTTAATAATCATGCCATCTATGTGATGAATATAAATACCTGTTAAAAAGAGACCTGTGTATTTTTATTTCATACTCTTGGCTTTTATATTAAGTTCAAAATTAAGTTAGCTGCAATATACTACATATATAACATACATTTGCTGTAGGACAAATGAAATAACTAATCTTTCATGCATATTGTGAGTCAAACTTGGCTTCACTTTTTATTCTGTGAATCTCTAAATTTGTTATTGACATTTGTTCAGGTTGAAACGTTAACATAATGTATGAAAACTGTTAACTGATTTATGATGGTAACACCATTAATAGATGCAGGGAGTATTTGTTTGATTAGTGACAGTATGTAGTCGATTTAAATTGATTAGTAATTACTGTTAAATTTTGTAGAATTGTATAATGATATCTGAAACACAAAACGCTGAGCAAAATGTTCCTGTTATGGTTAGTATTGCTGTGTATGGCATGCAATGATTAAAGGTTAAAAGTTATAGAAACCTGCTAGGTTTTTCCATTAGTAGTAAGGGATCGTTTTTTATGCACCATCCACAGACAAAATAATACATACTACAGCCTTTGATAAACCATTCACGGTGCATTGGCTAGAATGAGAAATAACCCAATGGGCCCACCAACAGGGATCGATCCTAGACTGACCACACATCAAGATAACACTTTACCTCTGGGCTAAGTCCCTCCCAAGGCATGCAATGATTAACAGACTATTATGATTACTTTAGATATTTGGAGCTGTGGGGTTCAGCCTGGAAGGTCAGACGAAGGGGACACGAAGTCGAGGTGTGAAGAATGTCCGTCAACATGCTTGCTCGATCCTCGTCAAGATCTGCCGACAAAACACAGATCTATTGTTTGTAAGGGTTTTTGTGACCAAACTAGATACTCTTCTATGTGGACCGAATACATATTTTGTTTTTTATAATAAATGGAAGAGTCAGTGTAGATGACATTAGCATGTAACATAAAATATTGACTTGACTAGATACTCTGCTCTGTGAATTAAATTTAAAAAAAAATTACTATTAAACTGAGAGTCAATATAGATGACATACGTAACGTAAAATATAGAAAATCACCATATTATTCAGAAACCTATAATATTGAGACCTATCTTATCATACTATTAAATAACATACTGAGACAAACTTTCTTGTAAAATAAAATATTATGTTATACCATGTTAAGATATTGAGACACACCATGTTATTGAAAGAGACCGCATCATCTTGTAGAAAATAACATTGAGACATGTCATGTCATACTGTTAAATAAAATTATTGATTTTAAATCTTTGTGAACTTTGTAAATTTGAGTATGTTAGTAGTATTTTTCTTCAATTATGACCATCTTCAATCACTTACTTATGATAAGTCATTGACATATTGTTGTTTTTTAATTGCTGGGTTTTTTTTAATCAGATGTTTTATTGTTTATTTTTGCTAGCCTGTCTTTGACCTGTTGTACAGCAATGTGAAGAAGATGAGTGAGGACCCAGAGCAGTTGTCACAGATGGAGAAATGCATTTTGATGGAGGCTCTCATACTTGTTAGGTATGGACAATGGCTCTATTAAAAACATATGAGTGGGACATATCCAGTGGTAAAGTAGTCCGACTAGGCTTGTCAGTGGGTCCATTTGGGCTACTTCTCATTTTAGCCAGTGCACAACTACTGGTAGTACAAAGGCTGTGGTATGTGCTATCCTGCATGTGGGATGCTGCATGTAAAACATCTCTTGCTACTAATGTAAAAATGTAGAGGGTTTTGTCTTTAAAGGCATATTGTCCTATTTAATGCTCTAACAAAGTATTACATGAACAAAACTAATTTGATTTGTCCCTAAATGTACCACCACACTCCATTTATTAAAAATATTTTGTAAAAATATTTGAATTATGCCAATGTTCCAGCTGTCCAGTATTTTTGTCCATTATTCGTGATAACAGTGGTCTTTTTCCCAGATTTTTGGTGTTTTTTTAAAGTGAACTACGATTCATATCCCAGTATTTGGTGATTTTCATTGTTGGTAAAATGATAAAATTTATGATCAAATTAGCTGTCACAATCAGTTATCGATCACTGAAAATGATTGTGATGTGCCACCATTGTTGTCAAGCAAAAATAGTTGCTGAAAACTTGCAATGTATTTTCCATTGAAAAACAATAAATAAAAGCCATAATCTTATCAAGAAATCTGTTTCCGGTGAGTGCCATGTGCAAAACGGTAGGAAATATGAATTGGGGAATGCACTGTATGCTGTGTACAGTATGTCAACTGGCATGACATCGGGTGAGATATCTTGCCTGCAGTAGTCAGAAGGTTAAACAAAATTAACTTTAACTATTAAACACGTTATTAGATAACGTTTAGTGGACTATCTGTAGACATCAGTGAAATAGTAGTATTATCAGTCATTAGGTAAGCTAAGTCTTTTTACTCTAAAAGTGATACACAACTATACATTGCTGATGTCTGAATAGATAAATACATTATGATGTGAAATGGTGTAACAAAACTCAATAGTTTACCTGTTTTTGGTTTATTTTATTCACAAATAGGCTGTCTTGAAGTTAACACATTCCTCTTCTCTTTTTTCTCTCATACTTCTTCGAGTTCTGAGGTTACAAATTCTAGTATCTGAGCTCTATCAAGGCTATGATATTAGAATCTACCAGAAAATATTTTATAAGAGCAAATCCTGGTAATTCTATACTAAAAACGTAAGCTTTCATAATTTGTTGTACTATTTTCCTTTTATTATTATTTTTCAGCAACAAGTTCAACAATTTTGAGAAACAATCCTCGTTTATTGAAGAGGTGCTGCAGCCCGTCAAAGAACTGTGGATGTCACCTAATTTCACAAAGTTAGACATTGTTGATCTTTATCTGTAGATTTTATCTTGAAACATTTTTCCTCAGTGTATTAATTTTTCATCGGGTTATTTGGAGTAAAATTAAAATAATTTATCGGTTATCACTGGTACTGTTTTGTACACAGTATAGAAACAGCACACTGATTTGGACTTTGTGATTATCCAGATTTGTAAAAAGCACACACTCTCCTTAATTTTTGGGGATCATGATCAAAAATTATAGTTAAAGGGTAAATTTGAAAAATGATCAATATGTGTTATATGTATACATAGGGAATAACTGGTTACTGTCTTAAGATATCAGCTTTATCCTGCGAAGGTTAGAATGG
>JAECMU010278257.1:0-11167 GCA_016106625.1 Dracogyra subfuscus | reverse complement strand
CGACGGCTGTAAAATGTCAACAAGAGTATCACCTGCCATGTTAGCAGCTTGTTCAAATATGGCAGGCAGTTCATTTTCAAGCCACCACGCAACCATCAACTGTCTACCCTGAACCATAATTTTCATTGTCGTGCGAAACAAATGAATCATTACAAGTTGTTCACCTGTGTGATCAAGGACTTTAATTTTTTCTTCCACGATAGCACCCTGTTCATCCTTTGACTCTATCCATTTTATTTCTAAACGAGTATCTTGTTCATCTACAGTATCCCAATAACGACGCTGTATTTCCCCTTTCACGTTCTCAAAACGCTTTGTATCCAATTGTATTACAACAGTTTTACCGTTGTTTTTTACTTGTATGTCTTGTACATTTACATTCCAGAGTTTTAATTTTTTTTGGAGTGCTTTAGTTTTGTTAAGTATATATCTTTTGTTTTCAATTTCATGAACTGGTAGTATATTTGGACTAAGACAACTCAAACTTGATACTGTACATACTGTGTGTTGCTTGGACGTTGGTGGTGTATCATTCATTTTGAAGAGTGTTTATTTTGATCAGATGGTTATTTCATAATATCTGGTCTGGGCTCTTGTTCATTTCATTAATACTTACATATTTAAAGGTTATTTACACCTAATAACCTTTAGACTACTGAATTAAGTTTTGACCAAAAACATGTTTGTAGTTTGTACTCACATATATTCACTTAAATGTTTTATAAATAAATGAAATAAAGTTTATTGTTGAATCAGTAAGTATCATTTTCAGATATTTTTCTAATTTTTATATTTTAGATCAGTTATTGTTGATTAAAATTAGGCAAAAAAATATATAAATGTTGTGTTTACTTACAGGCAAGCTGTCGTGTGTTTATGTCCATTATTCCCAATAACAATGGCTTTCTGACCAGAATTAGTTTCTAAAACACGAACTATGCTTCATATCCCAATATATGGTGATTTTCATTGTTGGTTAAACAATCAAATTTATTATCAAGTTAGCTATCACAATCAGCTATCGATCCCTGAAAATGACCGTGACGTACCACCGTTGTTGTCAAGTGAAAATACATGACAAAAACCATCTGAGTTGTCATCCGTTTCCTGTTAAATAAATCACTATCGGTGAGTGTCGAAATATGCATTGGGGAATGCACTGTATACAGTATACAGTATATCATCTGGTATGACGTCGAGTGAGATATCTCACCTGCAGTCAGAAGGAATATTGAACAAAATAAACATGCTTACAATCTATCTAATGCGTGGCTTATGTATTTCAGCATTGACCGGACATACAAGTTGTACTATGGTGGTGCCCAGAAGCGGCCTGATGGGCAGTATTCCCGTCCTGTTATTAGTCCATCTGGGAAGGTGGTTGGCCACGTGGGTGATGGAAACCGGAAAGATGTTAGAAATGCTGTTGAGGCTGCCCATGGTGCAGCTCCAGGGTAAGGAAGATATCACTGAAATTTCTCATTGTGAGCTGCAAACATACAATTAAAGTGTGGAAGCAGGATTTAAGAAAAAAAGCCTTTAAGGCCTAATTAAGCTGGAGACCCGCAAACAGAAAGCGATAAACTGCCGTTTTAAAAATTACATACCAAGCAGAAAACTGTGCACTGTTTTTTATTTTTGTTGTTTTTTACATAAATAATAGCAACTTGCTAAACCATC
Source organism: Dracogyra subfuscus (assembly GCA_016106625.1). Taxonomy (NCBI): domain Eukaryota; kingdom Metazoa; phylum Mollusca; class Gastropoda; order Neomphalida; family Peltospiridae; genus Dracogyra; species Dracogyra subfuscus. Next base: position 9,487 of record JAECMU010278257.1, on the reverse strand, counting down.
ATGGCAAGGGCTAGATAATATAAAGATGGGGGAGATGTTACTTATGCTATTGTTGGCACGAAGACAGAGACATGTTTGGAGAAAAACCTAGAAAGACTTGTGTTCATGAGGTCTTACAAAAATGGAATGAACTAGGTGAATTTCATAAATGAGTACGTGAACCCGAGTTCAAATGAAAACCATTTCTTCGCCTACTTCCGAATGTCCCAAGGTCAGTTTGCACAGGTCTTGGAACTAGTGAAGAATGACATTACAAAAAAGATCACAAATTGGAGAAAACCAATAAGCACTTCCAGTATGTTTACGGTAACCTACTTAGGCCTATATAAACTTATTAATAAATAAAATAATGCATCATATTAGGTCCTAAAAAAGAAGCCCCCTTCCCTTGGAGAAATAATGCATATGACCTGATATTATCATACATTATTATTTTGTTACACAAAATGGTGGATACGGCGTCCTGAGTTTTCTTGCTTTGAATTTAGGAAACTAAATTAGGATTGTTTGTCATTTTTTATTAATTCATTGATATTGGTGTGTACTGCAGGGATGGTTTTGTCTAGGGAATGGGTGCATCGTTTCAGAAACACCAAATCGACCAATATATTACATGCCATCAACCACCACTACCACAGCCAACATTAACAATAAATGCATTTCTGGTATCCCTCTAACAAACACTGAGCTCCGTCGTCTAGTGGACAAGCTCAGCTGCTGGACAATCAAGCTGATAACAGTGGTTCAAGTCCCGACAAAGCTGGTTCACACATTCATTCATCTTTCTAATCTATCACTCTCTGCCTATCATTCTCATTGCCTTAATATAAAAAAAATTCAATTTCTCCCACGAGCTGTCCATACCATCAGCTACCTGTCTCAACTTCCTCTGTGTATTTCCCTGCACCCACCTGGCATTCACGTCCTCTGCCACCAATAAAGCTGGTCTGACCCATGACACTAACGACCGCCGGTAGTAGGGGTGCATAGTAGGTGGTTACAAGTGCCTCTTAACAATGCCAGAAATAACCACTGAATATTCCCTGAAGTGGTCAGATTAAGCCCCCAGCTAAAAGCTGATGGTGAATGGCAGGTGTGTGGCACAGATAACCACAAGAGACAGGCACATGTCACAGTTGGAGAGACAAGAACTGGGATGTGGATGTGGACAGCGAAAGAAGTTGAAAGATAGGAGGAGTTTCCAGATCGGGAAGAAATGAGATGGAATTCCAAGGAGAGAAAGCAAAGGGGGCAGTGGGATAAAAACTTTTTTTTTTAAATCCTCCTTTCCTTGGAGAATTAATGCATATTAATTTATATTTGTGTATGTACATGTATACATACCTGTATAGCAGGGACGGTTTTGTCTTGGTAATGGTGAATTGTTTCAGAAACACCAAGTCAACCAAGATATTACATACTAGCAATCACCACTACCACCAACATTAACAATAAATACATTTCTGGTATTCCTCTGATAAACACTGGATTTTTTGGAGCACTATATACAGCACTTGCCCCAACTGGCTGAAATCATAATTTTGCCACGCAGCATTTTAGAAAACACCTTAACGTTTTACCGCTGGGCCGGTCCGCGTTCAGTGTAATTGGATCCATTGAAAAAGCACCTGTTCTATTTTTTAAATGCGTAGTTTTTCATTACTACTCTCCAGTGTAATTAAGTCTTTGGAGTGACAAAATACTGCTTTGGCATGATAGGGAATCTCAATTTGTACTTTCTTTTTTTTGTGTCTTAAATTACTGTTTGTTGCCTGCACAGAAACTGATTGATTATCTCCCCTTTGCAACATATTCTTATTTATCCTCATCTTGCATCTTGCTGTGGATACTTTTCCCCCTGAAAAAATGCATAATAATTTACTTTCCTTTGAAGAAAGCTTGTCTCTTAGTCATTAAACAATTATGAGTTGTACACATATTTCCCAACATTTGCAGAAGGCTGTTGCTTTATAATTCAGATTTTAACAGTAATTTACTGTAATTCATTCCTTGGTGTATGTACATGTTACAGAGTTTTACAGTGATTATGCTATGATTTGTACACAACAGAATAGAAAACTATCAAGTATCATTTGCTTTTGTGAAGGTGGGGAAAGCGAGCAGCTCACAATCGAGCACAGATTGTTTACTACATGGCCGAGAATCTGGAGGTGCGGAGAGAGGAAATCGGTGAGCGCATCAGTAACATGACTGGGAAATCATTGGACGACAGTCGAGCAGAGGTGGATTTGGCCATTCAGAGACTCTTCTACTGGGGAGCCTACTGTGACAAGTATGGTGGGACCGTACAGGTGATTTGACTTTCATGCATTTAAAATTTTGCTGGATTTACCTTTATTTCTGCTTGTTATGTTCTCTTAGTTGAGAATGGACGGTGCCGATACAGAGAATTCATCATGAATTGACATCTTATGTTGCAGGAGACCACTCTGTACGGCGCCACAATCAAGATCCATGAGCCGGTTGGTGTGATTGGGATCGCCTGTCCCGACAATTACCCTCTGCTGGGCTTCGTCTCACTCTTCTCACCTGCTGTGATTCGTGGCAATACTGTCGTCATTATTCCAAGTGAAAAATACCCACTTGTAGCCTTAGATTTCTACCAGGTTTGACCTTATTATACTGTTATTATTATCAAATTGTGTAGTTTAAGTAATGCTTAGTTATAATTAATTGTTCTAATTATTTTATTCTTAAATTTTGTCATTAATATATTACTATGATTTCAAATGGTTAATGGTTGTACCGTTTTATTTATAAGTATTAAAGGTTGTTACCAGTCTGTACTAAGATATCAGTTTGACCACTGACTTGATAAACTCTTCCTACGACTGGTATATCAAAGGCTGTCCTGATTATATAAAAGTTCATATAAAAGATTCCTTGCTGCTAACAGAAATATGTAGTGGATTTCCTCTGAAGACTTCAAGTTGAAATTACCAAATGTTTGACATCTATTAGCCAATGATTAATTAATCATTGTGCTCTAGTGGTGTTGTTAAATAAAGTTTAACTTTGGTATGCTGTGTCTGCTGTATGTAGACATCATGTTGTAGGTAGACATGTTTCATATAGACATTTTGTAGACATGTTGTATGTAGACATGTTGTGTGTAGACATGATGTTTTTGTCTTGTAGGTGTTTGACACATCGGACCTGCCCGGCGGTGTTGTTAACATCCTGACTGGCGACCGTGATCACCTGACCAAATACCTCACTGAGCACCAGGATGTGCAGGCCATGTGGTACTTCGGCTCCGCTGAGGGCTCCAAGTTCGTGGAACACTTCTCTGCGGATAACCTCAAGAGGACGTGGGTCAACTACGGGACTGCTAGGGACTGGACCAAACCTGAACAGGGGCAAGGAGAGGAATTCCTATATCATTCAGTTGAATGCAAGAATATTTGGATTCCAATGGGAGATATCTTTGCTAATTAAATATCATAGCTAACCAGAAATAGGCCCATGTCTATATGTAAACAAATAAAATAAAATAAATTTAAATAGATTAATTTATTAAAATTATTTAAAAAAAGAGAGAATAATAATAATGATCCTTTGTCTGGGAGTAAGCCCACACCATTCTGAGTTTATAAAGAGTTGTTTTGGGCCCCTGGGTTATTCCCAGGTAAATTATAAATCTAGTCCGTACACTTACCGGTACCATACCCAGTTTTCAGTGTTTTTGTCAATAGTTAATTAATTGTGAATTAAGTCTTACAATGTTTTATGAATTGATCCCAGCTCTTTATCAACTGAGCATTTTACTAATAGGGAATATTCCCTTAGCTACTGCTAGTAGCAGAGTTGAAAATTAGCAGTGGCCCAGTTGCCTGTGGTGAACTTTATTGACTAAGGGTGACTAAGAATTATTCAAAGGTAGTCTTTTGGACGACCATCAATTTTAGGGTCTGGCAAGTAAGCTACCAGTGAAAAAAGAAAACTCTGAAACCGAATCGAATGTGACAAAACACACTGCATCTGTGTTTTTGCGAACTACAGATCTGGCAGAAAAAGACATGTTCTATATTTTGACTCGGCTTCTGTGGTTCTGGGCCGAGTCTTTCTAAAAATAGAGTTCAAAATGTATTGAAGACACTGCATATATTTTTTAAATCTGGAAGTCGTCAGCTTTTTGGAATGGACTAGATACGTCATAATTATCTAGCAGAGCTTCTACTTGACAATTGTTATTCAATGTTATGGTAAAAAGGAATCATATTTAATTAGTTTCTGTGACAATATCAACATCTATCTTGTAGTTTTAACTCACACTAACATGAGCGCATGCGTGCATATAAAAATAACCATGCAATTTTCCATTACTACAGGGCTTATTCCAAAGGTCATTTAAGTGATTGTCATCATCAGTATTGTTTTAAGTTTTAGCAATTTCCACAAAATATGAATACTGTAGATCCTGAAATTAATGCGTCCCTAAATTAATGTGAGTCACGGTCGTCAGACATTAATGCGACATGAAATTAATGCGAGTGGCCTCCCTTTGAAATAACTTTTTTCATCACAATGCTTTGAAAAATAAATAAATAAAAAATTCTAGTGCAAAATTAGTGTCTGCAAAATGAATTAATTCTTAATTCGAAATGACACGTGTATTTAGCTGTCGCTTCCTTTTCCGACATTTCCGGCTATACCATTTCATAACCACTTATTTGATTGGCTAACATTGTTGCAGCAAACTTGAAGAAGAAAAACAAAGAAACGGTCGATCTCAGAATTAGCGTGTTGAAATCTATTCAAGCGCGATCGATCGTGTCGGCTTTTGACAAGGTGGTCAAAGACAAAGCAATCATTACACGTGGCTAGCAGCTTGCAGGTCTATTAGACAAGTAGACAATATTGAACCGCTCCAGTTGTGTTTATACTTTTGTTTAGGACGAGATCGATGGGCTCCGTTACCCATAGTCAATGTAATTAAACTGTCGCGCCTCCGATGATTTGTGCTCCATGTGTGTTGTGTTATATAAACGTATCGGTATTTTAAATGTTGTTTGTTTTGTTTTATTAAATGTATCGGCATTTTAATTTTTTATTATTTTCTTTTAATACAGACAAAACATAGAAATAAATGCGTCATATTATTAATGCGAATAGCATAGCCTCGCATTTTTCGCATTAATATTATGATCGCATTAATTTCAGGATCTACAGTATATTAGTTATGAAGTGATACTGTAATAAACAATAAGTATGGGATTTTTTGCTTTGTAATATGATAATTAAGTACATTGTATATTTTGGTAAAATGTAGCTTTTTTTGTTGTTTTTCACATATATTTTTTTAATGTATATTAGTAGTGTACTGTTGTAACATTTACAATATCATATGCATGCTTCATATATAGGACAACCACTCCCAAGGAAATCCTTTCCTGGATATTTTACACTCCTCTTGCATCACTTTAGTTTTATTTCATTTCTCTTACATTACCACAAAGAGGACTGCCACCCCAGACTAATTTATATACTACAGCAAGCACAGTTCTACCTTTATTCTCTTTGTATTTATTTATTTTTTTTACTTCAGAAACAATGCAAGTCAAATTGCATACCTTGGCTGTTCTAGCATTTTGTCATCACCTTGTATTAAAAATGATATTTAACTGTATAATTTAATGGTTATTTGTAAAGAAACATTTTTATTTATATTGGAGTCTAGATTTCTTTTTTTCTGTTTTTTTTTAAACTTTGAGTTGGTATGGGTTTAAAACTTAAGAACATGTGTTTGTATAAATTTTAACTTTATTCATTATGGCATTATATGCCAATTCATTGGTTTCTTTTTGAAGCTAACAGACTATATACTATAAGCACATGATTATTATTCAATAAAAAACATTCTAGTATTGAGTTTTGCTGCGTAGTTAAATTTCAATGTGATAATTGGAGGGCTATTGAATTTGAGAAGGGCCAGTAAGATGTTTCTTCAACTGGCCATGTTGGCAACTGTGGTTTTTATATTAATTTTCAACCCTGCAGTAGGATGTCTTACAAATATTCCTGTGTTAGTATTTATGATAGTCCTTTTTTCTTCTTCTTTCTTTGTTTTGCTGTTATGAATTTTCAAGTTATTTTTTATTAAGAATATTTGGGATTTTTGGTGTGTGTATGTACAAAAGAAATTGTTTATGTATAACTTGCTGTGCCAAATGTTATAGTGCTATTTTATTCAGGGCAATTGTTGAACAAAGGTCTAGAGAGTATGTGAATATTTTATAACACAACAACCAAATGGGTGTGTAGACTTTCAGGCTGCGGTTTTGGTGTACTTTTAAAACTGAACTTTAAATCTGCTATTAAGTGACTGAAAGAGAATAAAGAATTGTTGTTGTTGGGTGTTTTAACTGTAGCAGGCATGGGAAGCAATATGTATGTATATATATATAAGTGTGCGTGTGTGTGTGTATATGTGTGTATATATATATATGTGTGTGTATATATATATAATTATCAATAGTTGTGCACATAAGGATAATAAGTAAACACCTGTAACTAAAAAGCAGTACAAACTACTATTATTTACTTAATTAGTTTGTCGAGTGATATAACACCCTATTTGTTACTATTATCTATTGCTGAATAATTTACCAAAGCAAGTTTTTAAATAGAACCTACTTTTGACATACTACATAAAATGTAATAAACAGTTGCAAAATCCATTCTTGTTGCACTTTTGGATAATTATGTCCATGGGCATCACTTAGTGGGCGACTGGGGGGTACATGTCTCCTCCCAGATGTCTTTTTGTAAACCTCTGAAAACAGGTTTATTTTATTAGAGCTAAAATGGCATTGCCTTATGTTAACATTTCCTTAAAACAACCAATAGTATCACAACTAGGAGAGCCACCAAGGGTATACTTGATGAATTCACACATTTTCATCACACAAAATGTTCATCACACAGAATAGTAGCAAAATAACATTAAATTGCTCTGAAAACTCTTCCTCAACATCAAGATTTCAAAATTTTAGTTAGTGGTTTTTACTTTATAAAATTTGTATTGTTACCTACAACTAAGTTGAGATCAATTGGTTCCAGTAAGATGAGCAACCTAAGCCTAGCAGAGGTCAATTGGGAAGATAGTGTGAAGTGCACACCTTGTTTCTGTGCAGGAATGTTTTAACATTTTGACACCAGCTGCAGGGGTGTAGTGGTTAAGCCACCACACAAGGTTCATAACTTCATAGGTTTTGGATGAAGATTAATGGTTCGTTGGGGAGGCGTAAAGCCACTAAACTGACATCTCATTTACTAACCATTAGTTATCAGGGCCTATGAATGAATGAAAGCATGTTGAATGTCAGGTTTTATTGTAGCATATAATACTTCCATCAAAGTCAACCATTCCTGTCCATTCACTCCACCTCAATGGAAGTATGTAAGTGTCCAAAATTGCCAGCATACTGTTGGTTGTATGGGATGCTAGTATCTAATTACCTTTAGATAGTGTCGGCCTTTCTGTGAGTGGAGGAATTTAATACAACAAAATGCTAATTTCCATCAAGCCAAAGCATTTAAACAATGAAATTTAGTGCATAATAGGTGGTGGGGTGTGTCTGGGGAAGGTGTTGGTTTGTGTTTATATTTTCTTCCGTATCTCTGTGATCTTGAAGCCAACTCTGTCTAATTCCCGGTAAATGTCTGAACAGCATCACATGTTTGGGCTGACATTCGTGACGCAATTTTACATGCAAAGTGAACTTGAACCATGTGTATAGGCATTGAAAATGAATAATAATCACTGTGATAGCAGATACAGTCATTATAACAGGGTTTTTTAGTTTTGTATGCGATTGCCTTTTTTTGCTTTGCTTACCAGTAGAGAGATTTGTTTTGGGTTATTTTGTTACAATAGATTCAGTATGCTTTTGATGAAGTGTACAGTGTTTGTGTGACCGATTGTGTAATACTTGTGATTGTATTATGGATTAGATTCCACAGATGGCAGCTATAAAATAAATATTAAAATTATATTACCATTTTGTTTTGGTTGCTTTTGTTCTTGGTTGTTATAGTTGTTGAATGTTTGGGGTTTTTGGGGAATTTTTCTTGTTTTGTTTGATTGATTGATTTATTTAAAAAAAAAAAAATAATGGGGGGGGGGGGGTCAAGGTAAGATGTAGCCCAGTTGTAAAGTGCCCACTTGATGCAGTCGATTGTACTGTCAATCCTATCAATTAGTCATTGGATTATTTCTTATACCAACCAGTGCTTCACCACTGGTGTAACAAAAGTCATGGTATGTACTATCCTGTATGTACATTGGTGCATATAAAATAAATATATTGCTGTTACCTGAAAGAAGTATCAGAAGTATCCAATATTACAGTTCTTGATGAACCCACTATACAATCCCATACTAACTGATAGAGAAATGGAGAATACCAAACGAGTAGTTGTATGAGTGGACCGAAGTAACCTTCATCTACTAAATTACTACAACCAACATTATATTTGCTATCATAACTTTTGAAAGTAAAATTTCTTTTTTTTTCTTTCTTTTTTTTAAAATTAAAACGAATTGAGTTTAGAAACAAATATATTGCAAGAGTAGTGATAACTTATTTCATAGGTAGTACTAAACCAAATAACTTCCGGCAGGGTCAAAGTTGGAGGTGCACCAAACTTTTGATAGAGAAGTGAACACCACAAGTCCTGTGATTGGTTATAAATGTGAGTGTGTTGGTTGTAAACAAATAATAGTTTCATCTGGTTACCAAAAAATACAATTTTATTTCATCTAGTACCAATGTGTCAAGTAGCCTTTTGCTTGAAACGGGGCGGGACATAGCTCAGTGGTACAGCGCTCTCTCAATGCGCGGTCGGTCTGGGATCGATCCCCGTCATGAGCCCATTTCTTGTCACAGCCAGTGCACCACGACTGGTATATCAAAGGCCGTGGTATGTGCTATCCTGTCTGTGGGATGGTGCATATAAAAGATCCCTTGCTGCTAATCGGAAAGAGTAGCCCATGAAGTGGCGACAGCAGGTTTCCACTCTCAATATCTGTGTGGTCCTTAACCATAAGTCTGACGCCATATAACCGTAAATACAATGTGTTGAGTGCATTGTTAACAAAACATTTCTTTCTTTCTTTTTGTGCTTGAAACAGGTATTTGAAACAGGTATTGGGTACCTGTTAAAAAAAAAAAAAAAAAAGTATTTGAATTTTGTGTGGAACTAGGGTAGTTTTAGACGCTACCCATTATCTCAGAACCGAGCAGCTTGTCCTCCAATTTTCTCTGGTTCACTTTAAGTGTGAGGGGTGGTAGTATTTATATCCATGGCATTTATGTCGATTGATACGCTGAAGGTAGGAGTTTTGGCCACATATGATACTATTGTCTTTGGGATTTGATTTGGTAGTATACACCCTTCAGTATTACAACCAATTCTCTATGACAGGTAAATTGGGGTACGGTATTTTATGTCTTGGCCAACC
>JAECMU010278093.1:0-10605 GCA_016106625.1 Dracogyra subfuscus | reverse complement strand
GATGGCAATCGGCAATGCCATCGCAAAAGCTATCGCAAAGTTTATTTGCGACAGCATTTCATTGCCATCGCAAATCTGAGAGTGGTGAAAAGTCTGTAAGCATTTTTCTCTGAACTCTGTCCAATTACAGATCCCAGAAAAAAGCATTTATAATCCAGTGTGACCCAATGTTTTCAATTTAATATAAATCGGTTTATTCCAGTATAGAAGCTCACGAAAGTGAAGTTCAGATGTCATGTTTTAGCATTATTACAGCAGTGGATAATATAAGAATAATTTTGACAGCATTAATCTTTTCTTTAAAATTGCCGCCTTAAGTGTCGTTGCAAAATTGATTTACGACGGCACTTAACTGCCATAGCAAACTTGTCCAAATTTCAAGGGCTGTGAATGTGCATGTTAGACACTCTGGTCTTGGTCTTGTCCTTCTCCATGGTGCCGGGATGATAATGTTCTCTTGAAATGTTTTCATGAAAATAGTGAACACAATACACAATTATCTGTGTCTCTTAAAAGTTATTTGATGAGTAGCATTGAAAGTAATAATTTGTAATATGTATAAATATGTCTTTTTTCTTTCTATGTGTGTTTTGTTATTGGGATGATCATGGTTTATTGGATAAAAAACAACAGCTCTATACACTCAGGGTTTCTTTTAGAGTGTAAAACAGGTAAAAATATGATTTAGGTGTGGTGTCATACTCAGATTTGTTGCAGATGTTAGTTTTTAAGTTGATCTTTTGACAAATTTAATTACTCTTATTATAACTGTATAATTAATGTTGGATTTAAACGATTATAAAACTATTCATTTCACATGTGCAGCAGAATTACACTTTCAGGAAGGAATATATATGAAGCAAAGTGAACAGAGATTATCTATCTATAAATATATCATTCTATTTCATTGGATTCATCATTTTGTCTTTCTTAGCACTGTACACGGAAATTTAGTTCTGGCAGAAGCCTTGACACTATTTCTGAGATTTTACAATAATTTTTGGGCATTCCAAATTTGTGTTTTTATGTTGTGTATTGTTTGATCTTCTGTACAGGTGGTTGAGACGTGGGTCGATGTTCATCTTCTCCCATGAACAGCTCCAGCTCCTCCTCAACATCTCCGCACACTGGAGGGCGGAAAACATGCTCGATCTAGGTATTTATGGAAAACATGCTTGATCTAGGTATTTATGGAAAACATGCTCGATCTAGGTATTTATGGAAAACATGCTCGATCTAGGTATTTATGGAAAATATGCTCGATCTAGGTATTTATGGAAAACATGCTCGATCTAGGTATTTACAGGGTTCATACGGATTTGTTGGGTTGGGGGGAGAATCATTTCCAGAACCTGAAAAATTCTGGACAGATAAAATGTTTGCTCATAGTTTTGGAATTGTTTTGGAAAATTGTACTTTTGGCAATATATTAAAAAACTTTGTGGTCAAAATCAATATTTGATGGCTAAGAATAAAATTAGAAACAAACTGATTTCTTTTTTCTCTGGTAAACATCCGCTTTGCACTTTAGTCTCTATTATATTTGGTTATTTACAATACCTGTACATGCAGAACAATGACTGTATTATTGAGGTTGCTTATAAAATGTATTTTTAATAGTGAATCATATTAAAACAAGTTTTGGAAACTTATCTTCATGGTTTTGAAAAAGGTATGGAAATTTACCTGTATGAACCATGTATTTAGGAAATTCAGCTCCTCTGTCACGATCATCGGAAATATTTTTATTCCAATTTGTCCGACATCTGTCTGTCTGTCTGCCCATCTGTCATCTTTTCGTTTGACGTCTTTATTTAGAGTTTTTACTGAATAGTTCTCAAACTTAATATCTACACAAATTTTCTGGTGAAGTTCTTGCAAATAGAGAGATTTCAAAAAAATTAAATTTTATAGTTAGCATTGAAAATTTTAAAGTCAATCTCTTGAGACACTTGTCATTAAATGGAAGAAAATGGGTGGTATCCATCTTGGTTGGTAGAATGGTTGGGTCAGATTCCCTCGGTGCCCCATGATTGGTATATCCAAGGCTGCGGTATGTGCTGTCCGGTTTGAGAAAGTTCACATAAAAGTTTCCCTGCAGCCTGTTGCTAATGGAACAATGTAGTGAGTTTCCTCTGAATATGGCCGGGACGTAGACCAGTGGTAAAGTGACCGCCCGATGCACGGTTGGTCTGGGATCAATTCCCATTGGTGAGCCCATTGGCTATTTCTTGTTCCAGCCAGTGCACCACGACTGGTATATCAAAGGATGTGGTATACACTACCCTGGTTGTGAGATGGTGCATATATAAAATATCCCTTTCTATTAATGGAAAAGAGTAGTTCATTAATTGGAGACACCCGGTTAGCTCTTTCTGTATCTGTGTGGTCCTTAACCATATAACCGTAAATAAAATGTGTTGAGTGTGTTGTTAAATAAAACATTTCTTTTCTCTGAATACATGTAGTTTGTGTCAAAATTATTAAATGATTAACATCCAATAGCTGATGATTCATCTGTGTGCTCTAGTGGTGTCATAAACATAGTTTTAAAACAATTTTCAACCCTATCAATGACATTGGCTATATTAAATATTTTTTTAAAGGAATGAAAATATTTTTTAAATATTACAGTTTTAGTCTTATTAAGTGTGGTTGTTTTTAGGTGCTGGTGATGGTATGGTAACAAGTAAAATGGCGCATTACTTCAACAATGTGTTTGTGACAGAAATTTCATCAGTGATGACAACCAGATTGCAAGAAAAAGGCTACACGTACTGTTTCACTTTTTTCTTTCTTTCTTTCAACTTATTTTCATGCTTCTTTCCAATTAAGGTTCAAGCATGCTGTCCTGGGCACACATCTCAAATATCGAGGCTGTCTGTCCAAGACAGTGGGTTAGTTGATTGTGGTTAATGAGGGAAAAAGAGGATGTAGTGATCTGACACCTACCCAATGAATTGTTAAAACTGACTTTGGGTGGAAGCTGGTACACGGCTGCGAACCTTATGTCTTATGGCTTAACAGTGACACTACCAAGGCCGGTATGTTTTACGGACTTGCTCACATAAACTATATGAATCTATGGAAGAGTTCATTTTCTCTTCATACCTTTAGCTCACCTCTCCTCCATTGCATATGGACTGGTCCTTTTCTTTCCTTTGGAAAATGTACATCAAATTCAGGAATATATTTGTCCATTTCAGTCACCACAATACCATTACTGTGTCGTTACTTTATGTGGCAGCTAATATAGTTTTGTTTAGGAAAATAGATCTTCATTAAAAATGTTTTAATAAAATATTGAAATGCCTGTTGAAATCTTTATTTGAGGATAACAAGTAGATTGACCTGTGCCAGCTATAGGATTTCACATTTCATGGAAAAAACATGTTTTTTGGTTCCATACCAATCGGAAACTGTTTAAAAAAAAAAATTATATTATTTTCATTGAATAGTTGTAATCGATATAATAATCATGGGAAATGATTTTATCAACACAGTACCAGAAATGATAATTTCCGTGAAATCTGATGGCTGCTCAGTTGTTTATAAATAATTCATTGATTTGAAGTTGCATGCCGTTTGTATTACAAAATGATAACTTTATATTTGGTATGCTGTCTCTATATAATTTCATATAATGACAGGGCATGGTAATTCACTCAAAATATTTGTGGTCAACATATAGGTTACTGATTGTTTTTACAGTGTAGTTACCAAGAGATTGTACATGCCCATTGAGTATTGACCTATATTTCACAGAATATATTCTGATATAAAAATGTACTGATAAGAACTTTAAAGTGAATGGTGATGTACATCCTCAAGGGATGAAAATCTCCGATAGTTTTCAGAATTCTGGATTTTTTGTGTTCAAATTGTTTTATTAAAACACCATGTACTACTAATTAACATTTAGAGCTGTGTGGTATACCTCGTATACCATGTCAATACCGATTTAACTTATTGAGTATCGCTAAAGATCGAAAGGCGTCCTAAGTCAAGAAGTGTCCTATTTTACATATGGCTTGTTTATTACCAATCTGCGTGCGCATGAACTTTGATAACACAATAATTCTGAACCAGGAAGTACTTGCTACCGATAAGAAAAAACAAAATGAGGAAAAAACAGGTAAAAAGTAATTTTTATACAAAATGCATTATACACGATCGTTATTTTAAACAGTACATCAATTAAAATCATATGCTATATCAATACCTACCTGCATCTAAATAATCAGCTCTGGTCAACAGCGAAAGAATCCTGTCGCTGTCACGTCTGCTTTCATCTTTGGGTCAGGTCACATGACATACGTATTCTTGCAACAAAAACGAATTATGGAAGCCCATCTTACCTATAGGACGCTTTCCGATCCAGGCCTTGGAATGTACACATTTATCTGTGGGCATGTGTTTTATCTATCGACGGAATACACTTGTAAGGTTATAAACATTTTATTAATTGATATTTGTAGTTAATTGAATAAGGTAATAGACCAAATAATCAAATTTATCGTGCGATTACAATGTGTGTGCGTTGTAGCCATTTTCCCGTTAATAGGACGCTTCACGATCCTTTGAGGATAAATCTCAAAATACCATACCATAATTTTCGTATTGAGAAAATGTCTCCCATCATTTAGTAAAGCACTAACAATATATCTGACAAACTCAAAATGTCAGAAAAGAAGAGCAGATGGACATCTTTCTTTCTCACGCGGGACATAGCCCAGTGGTAAAGCATTTGCTTGATGTGTGGTCGGTCTAGGATCAATCCCCATCGGTGACAACAATTAGGCTATTGTTTGCTCCAGCCAGTGCTCCACAACTGGTGTAAGATCCCTTGATGCTAATTGAAAAAGAGTAGCCCATGAAGTGGCAACAATGGGTTTCCTCTCTCAATATCTGTGGTCGTTAACCATATATCTGATGCCATATAACCGTAAATAAAATATTTTGAGTGTGTCATTAAATAAAACATTTCCTTCTTCCTTCATTCTTTCTGAGAATCAACGGCAAAACAAATGAGCCTTAACTTGGGCATGCATTTAAAACTGAGTATACAGAAAATACCACTCTGTATTGGTATTGTATACTGAGGCAAATCACCCCCAAAATACCGTTACCGAACTGGAATTTTAATACCGCTCAGCTCTATTAACATTTAAGAATTTTGATAGCAATCTTTGAAACTTGTGTAGCGAATTGCAGTCTCAGTTCTGTTACTAGTCATTTTTAATGTCTTTGTTGGTCTGTAATGAGTAAGGCTTTTTTATATAAATCTTATTACTGTATAAGATAACTAGATATTTATTAATTTTAATCAATGTTTTTAAAATTAAAGGTACTTTTGATAACTAAGAATGTTTTGTGTTAATTTTAGACTGTTAGATGTGGACTCCTGGAATGAGAGCTCACATGTCTTTGATCTGATTGGTTGCTTAAATTTGCTGGACAGATGCAATCAGCCAATCGCGATGCTGCATTCCATCAGGAAGTTACTACGTCCAGGATCTGGAAGATTGATTGTTGCAGTGGTGCTTCCGTTTAAACCTTATGTAGAAGTTGGTAAGTTCATGATATGGGTAGAGAGAAGTGGGTAAAGAAAAGTTATCTTTCCCTAGGGAAGGGAGAAAAATCAAATTCTTCCCCTAGATATGTTTTGACATCATACTCCGAATTTCACTATAGGCAGTTAATTGTGTGTAGAATAGTTTCCATGGTGGCAGTCATGTCAACAACTTACATCATCAGCAATATGTACGTAACAGCTACAGTGCAACACTGTCTCTTGTTCTCAACTTAGACTTGTTTTCAACAACAGTATCATTTGAAAATCTTCCATAACATGACAAAAATTGATAATGGGTAATAAATAGAATACCCAACTTGCTACTTGGCATTACCATTTATATTGCACTCGTGAATTGAGAATACCCAACTCGCTACTTGGCACTACAGTTTGTCTTGCACTCGTGAAGGACATCAATTCACGAGTGCAAGATAAATGATAGCTCCTCATGGCTCATTGACTATTCTCTAATTATCATATAACTTTAACATAATATCCGTGTCATAAACCCATTTGACATTTATCATTATTAACTTGGTTAATGATGTTTTGCTGTCAATGGGCCATTTGTTTACAACCTGAGCGTAATATTTTGACAAGATTTAGCTGAGGCAGAGCCTCAGTAATTGCAGATTGGCAGAACCTCGACAGTTACCAATTAACAGAGACCCAGTTGATATTTTCCATATTCTAAAACACTTGTGATTAATCCTCTATATTACTGAGTGCTTGATAAGATATGTTCCATGGATTCACTAGTTGTCCCAACTGGTAAAACTATGTGAACAATCTACATGTTGTGATATAAAAGCAAACGTGATGACGTCATATTAAGTTTATTATTATAATTAAAAAACATTTAATGATACCACTAGAGATAATTGATTTTATATTAATTATGTCACATACTTTAGAGGCTTTCACCCCTCTTGAAGAGTTATTCCAATTAAAAAAATGGCAGACGGCAGAAAACTGCATGTATTCTATCTCTGCAAAGTCGATACTGGCGACCATCGTTACAGTCTCATATGTGGAATCTATGTCACTGTAATGGTTTTTTTACAACTTGTGTCTGGACAAAATTTTGGGGAAATGTAACAGTAATTAAAGGTAAGAAAGTAATTTATTGTAGTTGTTAACAATTTGGTTTGGACTTTAGTGGTGTGTGTGTTTAAACAAGACCTTAAAATTCCCACCCTTCATCACGAGCAAAATTAAGGTGAACTGAAGATTACTCTCCTGAAATAGTGCTAGGTGAGCAATCTCATCAAGATTCCAAGAAAATGTACTAAACCGTTATTGCAAGATGTAATGATCAATTTCACATTCTCCTAAAGGTTTCCAGATAAGGGTGGAAGAGAGTGGTAAACCCTGCAATTGCCCACGGCAATCGGCAATCCCATGAATATGTTTTTCTGTGGACTATATTATAAATATTTTTTCACTGCTTGTTTTTTACCATGGATGTTTTCTCAATTGCAGATGTTGGAATGGGAGTGATCACCCATATATGTGTTTTCCTGTCGTATTTAATTGTCACAGAGTTTCTATTTTCCGTGATTTCAGGCAGTTCCGATCACAAACCAGTGGAGAGGATTCACCTCCAGGGGCTGACATTTGAAGAGCAGGCCACGAGTCTGGTGCACCATGTTTTCGAACCAGCAGGATTCACTCTGGAAACATTTACCAAGCTGCCGTATTTGTGCGAGGGAGATCTCTTCAAATCATTCTTTGTCTTAACGGATGCTGTTTTTGTGTTGAGTGTCACAAAGACATGATGGAGGATCTATATATATAATGTATAAAATATTTATTTCTTGTGGTCGATGTTTAAACAGACGTGTAAGCAGACATGATTACAATAGCTGTAACGAGTTGTGAAGTTTACTGTAGAAGGTGACGTGAAAATGTTAATAATGAATAATCAAAAGTCATTGATAGGCAATGGCCAGGATATATATTTTCAAAGCTATTTTAGTGCTACGATATTGTAAAATCGTTTTAGGTTATGACATCTCTATGGTACACATTATAGCCTTTGGCAGTTTTACAGTTTATTGTAGCACTAAGTTTGCTTCAGAAATATTAGACTCAGGGCCGTAAATAATGTCAGATAATTGTGGGGGAGTTGGTGGAGGGGGACTGTAAGTAACTTGTTTTGGAAAAAGTCATACAGGGTTTTCTTGAGCTAGTCCAAAAATGGGCACATCCAAACAAATGGCTTCTTTCTTTTTCTTTTTTCTTTGGGGGTGAACTGACAAATGTCCATTACACTCCACTAGTTATGGCCTTTAAACACTTAAAAACCAACCCATTATACTGGCATAGAAAGCAGGGGGAGAAGGGGGCATGTGCCTCCCACTTTTCCAGATCAGTAGCAGAAGCGATAGTTTTTATATATATTATAAGACTCCCATCATATGCGGTCATGTAGAAAAAGTACACCCGAGGTGGTGAAAATTTCAACCTGGGACGAGGTTATTTACACCATTATTTTACACGAACAGACAAAGATGTCTGAACAAGTAACTTTTTTTATTAAACCATTTTATCATAAATAAACTACACCATCATATTTACTGTGTTTGTTTCATGTGTTAAATAAAATTTAACACTATGAATTAACAAGATAGCTTTTAAAATGAAGGTTTTAATAACACAATATTAATTTAAAACGGTCTAATGACCTCACATAACCATCTCACATTAGTATGATGTCATATATTACCAACGACGTCATGTTAAACGTAAGCGCGTGATATCTCATGTAAGATAGAAATTTCTTACATAGGTTTCTGTCATGGGGCAGCTCTATCCTACATACATAGGGATGAGAGAAATTATATATATATATATATATACAGTGGACTCTGTCTAAACCGGATTCTGTGTAATCCGGATCTCTGTGTAAACCGGTCCATTTCTAAAGTCCCGCCCAGCTACCGTTAAACTCTTAGGTATAAATCTCTGCCTAATCCGGATTCTGTGTATTCCGGACTCCGGACAAAAAATCAAGAACGAAAGAACCGTTCATATATTAATTACCTCTGCCTACACTGGTTTCGGATTTCCCGAAACGACGGGTCTCTTAATTAGTGGAACAATGATCGCCAATTATCAAGGAATCGGGACGCTGTCTCAAGATCAAATACAAAACGTAATCCCTGTAGTGTGAATATTATTCTAATTACGGTCGGCCGTTAGATCAGTCGGATTAAAATTAGTGTGTGTAGGTTGATACCCAACTAATTTCACTCTTAAGAAATCGGCGAGTTGTCACTGCTGATCTCGAGTCGTCGATTATTCAAGAACCATAACTCTGGATGAACTCTGGCTAAACCGGTCCTCTGTATAAACCGGACTATTTCAACGGTACGAAGCGAGTCCGGTTTAGACAGAGTCCACTGTATTTATATATATATATATATATATATATATATATATACAGTGGACTCTGCCAAAACCGGCATCGGTCGGGACTGATGAAATATGCCGGTTTAGACAGCTTGCCGGTTTAGACAGATTTCATTCAGAGTTACAGTTCTTGTCAACCTAAACAATCACTATTAATTACTATGCTATTATTAATTAACAGACTACTGCGAAATCAGTGATTTAAAAAAAAAAAGTCAATCATTGAACATACCGGTCACTAATACAATAATAACCCAGCAGTTAATAACCAATCATGTTTGTCTAAAAACAAATTAAGTACGAGTCGAGATATGACTGGACCACTAAAAAGGACCAGACTTGGAATTTGAAAGTGGGACAGTATTGATGGCTTTCATTATAAATGGATACTTTTTTAATCCACAAAGTACTCAACACACCCGAAAAACTTATGCCACTTACGTGTGTACACACACTAACACTAATCTGCTTGATCTAACAGTGTTAAGTAATTACAAGAGCAGTGACCATATCGTTCAGAGGGGATCCGTCGCGTGGCCACTGATTTTTTGGGCAGTCATCAAACCGGTGTGGACAGAGGTAATCACACCAAAAGTGGCTTCTTTGTTCTTGATTTGGCATCCGATATCCGGAATAGACAGATGCCGGTTTAGGCAGAAGTGAAGTCATAATAAATTAATGGTCACTGGTCGGGACCGTGAAACTGCCGGTTTGCACAGAAATCCGGTTTTGACAAATGCCGGTTTTGGCAGAGTCCACTGTATATATGTTTGTCCACCACTTTTTGGCACCTTCTGTGCCACTGCATTATTATTAAAGGGACAGTCCCTAGTAACGGCTAGTTGTTAACCATTACGCCGTTGTTTTTCGCTAATAAACCCATTTTTTCACAAATAAAATTGCACTTTCCTTACCGTTTATTATTTAGAATATACATTTCCATTCACCTGAAGTGTTTTTTGGTAATACTAGTAATCCTTGTCTTTGTAATACCACAAAATAAAATTTTTTGTATTTCTTATAACGCCACGTGCCTCTGAGAAAAAAACGTTGAGCAGATTAGGTCTAATCTATCTTTAGAGGGGATATTTCCATTT
This sequence comes from Dracogyra subfuscus, assembly GCA_016106625.1. NCBI lineage: Eukaryota > Metazoa > Mollusca > Gastropoda > Neomphalida > Peltospiridae > Dracogyra > Dracogyra subfuscus. The sequence continues at coordinate 519 of JAECMU010278093.1, read as the reverse complement.
CAATGTCACAGCCGTTGGTATACCACGTGACCGTTATAATTTTGGTTCGGTTTGTTTTCTAGTGCACGGTTCGCGCAATCGACATCCGATTTGTTGTTGTTCACTTGTTGTGCGTTTGTGAGATGTTTCTTCACAGTTCGTGAACATTTTCATTAACAACAGAAGTTCAGAAGAGTAAGTATCTCAATACAAAACGTTACAAACCCATAAAACCAATAATCTTGCTAAGTCTTACAATATCTGGAGAGGGGATACAACCTTGGGGGGGGGACATAAGCTATATTGTTACCTTTATTTAAATAAGTAGGAATTTTGTTGTTACATTTTTGTCCTGGGGAGGGAAGTGCCTCTCCACCCCTGACGATGACGACGACGACTACTACTACTACTACAACGACTTCTACTACTACCACCACCACTACTACCACTACCACCCACCACCAATAATAAACAGTGCATCTAAATGCTAATAACAATAGGTTAGCAGGCCCGTATGCAGGATTTCTAATGGGTGGGTGC
>JAECMU010277987.1:0-15834 GCA_016106625.1 Dracogyra subfuscus | reverse complement strand
TTCTGTCTGCAATGGTCTGTTTCTAAATGCTTCTACTTGTTCATCCAAGCCTTTATTGATCTGCGATACCTGTGAAGCGGAGATACCCTCTATCCCCATCTCTTTGGCAAGGCGTTCTATCTTTCTGGTTGAGACCCCATTGATATAGGCTTCTTGGATAATACTAATTAGTGCCTCTTCGCTTCGCTTCTTGGCAGTCACAAAAAAAGGGACATAACCGCCATTACGAATCTTGGGTACCATCAGATACATCGTTCCCATTCTGGTATCAAATCTTCTGACTCTGTGACCGCTGAAGTAGGTTTTTCTGTTCTTCTTATGTTCATTCTTGTTGGCTCCCACTTTATACTCTGCTTCTATTTGCATCAGCTGATCGGTAATCCACTGTAGCATCGCAAGCATTGGATCTGTTTCTATCATAAAACCCATCATCACATGTTGAAATAACTCTCGTTCGCTTATTTTCATTTTACTCTCCATCTCTTTATTTTGAAAGAGTATCGTAAATGAAAATTGCGAACTTTATTTTACGCTATCAGCAATTTTGGGTGTATGATTTTATTTTGATTTGGTATAAGCTTTTAGCTGAACATCTAAGACCAAAGGATAAAGACCATCCCTTTGATATAGTATGTGAAAGAGCATGGTATTGAACATACAATCTGAAACTTAATGTTGCTGATTTCGTCCATAAGCAAGGCAGATTTTGAAGAACTTGCCTTAGCAAATTCGAAAAAGGTAATGACTTAAGAAATGCCCTAGATAAAGCTTGTGATGACAATATCTAGAGAAATGTCAGACAGCTTTATCTGCAAGGATTTACTCTTGCGGAGTCTCCTCTATATAGATATATCTCTACTCGACGGTTGAGTGCCATGTTTCTGGCAGTAGTATTGGCTGCTATGGGCTTGTTGTATGAACATCCTTGTGTATGGATATTGTTCTGCACTCCTCTATTGCGTAGCCCATTTGCTACTGTTTGAGCTCTTTTGCTGGATAGTCTTTGGTTATATTCATAGCTACCCCTATTGTCTGTGAAGCCAGCCACTCCTACAACTGTCTGTGGATATCTTCTGAGTAGTGCACCTACTTTGCCTATCTTATATCTAGCAGTTGCGGTCATATTGTCAGAGCCTGTTGGGAACATCATCTTGTCTCGGAACATGATCTTGACATAGCCTTCGCCTTTTGAAACAATCAGTGTTCTGTTGGGGTCTAACTGAGAGAGAGGATCATTGTCTACTCGTGTGCCTAGTGAATTAGCGACTTCGTTTGCCTGTTGGTCCAAGCTGTACCCTATAAGTGCACCTGTAGCACCTCCTCCTATGGCTCCAAGTATAGTGTTTCTGGTTCTATTCTCTTTACTGCTTTGCGTAAGCCCTATAATTGCACCGCTGATAGCTCCTATGATCCCACCCTTTTTGGTGTTTTCATTGTTATTATAAACTAGCCCTGGTTGAGTTGTTGCACAACCTGATAGGAGTAGAAGAACTACAGCAGAAGTGACCATAGATTTATACATAACATACTTCATGACTATCTCCTTTGAAAATTATGATAGAACAATTATAGCATATAATGGTGACCAAATAGTGAACCGTATATTACAAGGCCAAAAGTGAAATTATTTTTTGCTATAAATGAAGCAGATTGTTGAGGGACAAATCCAAGAGAGTGAATTTAAAGCATTTTTACTGAAAAAAATGAAAAAGATAGAAGGTGACTATATAGATGGAGTTATGAGTTTGGATCAAGCAAAAAATGCTTTTGAGAGCATCAACTAATATTTTTATCCCCCTTTATCTTTGTGAGCCACTCATCTAGTACCTTTTCGTAACCACTCTTTTTAGAGTGATAAAAGCCTAACTCTTTCTCTAGATATCTTTGCTCTATCCAGCCGCCATAATTGTGCGGATACAGGTAATCTTTGCTATGTGTTTTGATATGGCTTGGTACAGCATATATCTCGCCTTCAGCTATAGCTTTTTGTGCATTGTTAATAGCTTCATATGAGCTATTGGATTTGGGAGAGCTTGCTAGATACACTACAAGCTGAGCTAGGGGTATCCTTGCTTCTGGGTATCCTATGTTTTTCACTATTGTCAGTGTTGATGCGGCTAGGTTTAGTGCATTTGGATTAGCATTGCCTATATCCTCACTTGCCAAAATCGCCAATCTTCTAGCCAAAAACTCTGGTGGCTCCCCTCCACTGATAAGTCTAGCAAGATAATAGATACCTGCATCAATATCACTTCCTCTAATGCTCTTGATCATTGCAGATGCTAAATCATAGTGGCTATCGGCTTCACTTGAGCCTGCTTGAGTGGCGTGAGGTCTTATGGATTTCAGGTCACTCAAGGTAACTGGATTGGCAACAACAGAGGCACTTTCTAACAGGTTTAGCATAGCTCTCATGTCTCCTCCGCTAGAGCTTACCAGATACTCTCTAGCATCCTCCTCTAGTGTTATATGCTCTTTTTCTGTTATATGATTCAACTGCTTCATCATAACACCATTGTCAATATGCTTTAACTCAAAAAGATGAGAGCGAGAACGCATGGCTGCAGTCATAGAGTAATATGGATTTTCTGTTGATGCTCCTATGATGAGGGCGGCATAGTTCTCCATAAACGGCAACAGCACTTCTTGCTGGTTCTTGCTAAGTCTATGTACTTCGTCGATAAATATCAGGGGCTTTTGTAGAGCATTTGTATATTCTTTAAATATTTTTCGAAATTCCTCTACTTTGAGGGTAGTTGCATTTAGGTCGTAGAATGGTCTATCCAAGGTCTGTGCTATCACTCGCGCCAAAGTAGTTTTGCCTGATCCTGGTGGTCCATAGAGAAATATATGAGGCAGTGCATCTGCCTCTATAAGTTTTCTTAGGGGTGCAGATTTGCCAAGTATATGCTCCTGTCCCACTATCTCGTCAAGTGTCTTGGGGCGGTAATTGAGAGCAAATGGCATTTAGCTGTCTTTGGTTTTTGCTTTTTTGAGTAATTTGTGAAGATCTTCATATTCTCTACGAGAGAAGTATCGTGTTTTATTAGTTGGCAAATTATTTAGTTCTATATTCCAAAATGCTACTCTTTTCAAATCTACTACTGTAGCGTCAAAGTGAGCAAAAAAGCGTCTTAACTCACGGTTTTTGCCTTCAGTGATGGTGACACGAAGCTTGGTATATTTGCCAGACTGACCTCTAAGCTCAAAGCTGGCAAAAGGTGCAAAATCCATATCTCGAATATTGCTTAACTCATGTGCTCCTGCAGTGGCATCTTCTAGTCTGAGTCCGCTTTTCATAGCATCTATCATTGGTTGAGTGATCTCTTTGTCAATTTTAATATTATATGTTCTTGGTAGGTTGCTTGTCATGAGTGTCTCTGCAACCTCAGGAGCATCCGTCAGGAGCAAAAGCCCCTCTGATGCATAGTCTAGCCTGCCTATAGGTACAAAGTGTCTGTATTTGCCAGAAAGTTTGTGATAGATGGTTGCTCTGCCTCGATCATCTTTTTTGGTCACAAGAACACCTTTGGGCTTATTGTATATTAGCATAGTTACTTCGCCCTGCTTTTTCTGCCTTATTGGGCGATTTTTGATGCTTACTTGATCATGGTCTTGAACTTCATATCCAAAATCACTTACAGTTTTTTTATTTACTTTTATGGCACCCTCTTCTATGAGTTTATCTGCTTCTCGGCGTGAATATTTGCTATTGTGGGAAATGTATTTGTTGAGTCTCATGGGATTCCAATTGAATTTAATCTTAGGTATTATATCGTAATGGGCAAGGGAGCCCATATTCGAGTAGTGGCTAGCTTGCTAAAAAGATATTGACGGTGATTGCTGGGTAGAGCTTTTTTAGACGCACAACATGCTTTCGTACAAGTCCCCTGATATCCTCTTCCAGCTTTTTTGCATTGATGGAGCCATCATTTTTGGCTGTAAGTAGATAGGTCTCTATGATATGCTCTATCTCTTTTTCAAATTTCTTGTCATCTTTGTCTGCGATGATACCAAATGTTGATATGGCGATCTTGCCCATGGGCTTGCCAGTACTGCTAGAGACCTGTAGGCTAACATTTATGATGCCATCTGTTGCCAACTTTTGCCTATCGGTTACAACATCATTCGAGATCTCTTTATTGTGCATATTGTCTATGTAGGTTTTTCCTGTTTTAACAGTTTTTACCTTCTTGATAAACTTAGGGGTAATCTCTACTTGGTCACCATCACTCATCAGGAGCATGTTCCTCTTGTCTACGCCACATTCTACACCTGTTTTGGCATGTGCTACGAGGTGGTTGTATTCGCCATGAACCGGCAAGAAGAATTTAGGCTGAACTAGACGCAAAATCAGCTTCTGCTCCTCCTGAGCTGCATGCCCAGAGACATGAATGTCGCTGAACTCTTTATATCTAACAGTTACACCAGCCTTCATTAGAAGGTTCATAAGTTTAGAGACTGAACTTTCATTACCTGGAATGGCAGATGCAGATATGATAACAGTGTCAGTTGGCTTTAGCTTGATGTGTCTATGCTCATCTGTTGCCATACGAGAAAGTGCAGCCATTGCTTCACCTTGAGAGCCAGTGGTTACTACTAGTATCTCTTCATCCTTATAGCGACCTAGTTCATGTGCCTCAATAAAGTGTTTGTCATCGATATCTATATAGCCTAGCGCCCTAGTGGTTTCAATATTTCTCTCCATAGATCTGCCGATGACACATATTTTTCTGCCATGAGCAACTCCTCTATCCATAGCCTGTACGATTCTGTGGACATTGGAAGAGAAGGTTGACATAATCACCCTCCCCTTTGCCATTTCAAATAGAGAATCAAATGTTTTCCCTACAACCTTTTCACTTTTGGTGAATCCTGGGTTGTGAGAGTTCGTGGAGTCAGAAAATAGACACAGAACACCTTTGCTTCCATAGTGCGCAAATCTGTGCAGGTCGGTTGTATATCCATCTATAGGAGTATGATCTATTTTGAAGTCTGCGGTATGTATGATGGTTCCCACTGGTGATTCGATGGCCAATGAAGAGGAGTCTACGATAGAGTGTGTGACATGCATCCACTCTATCTTGAAATCTCCTATATCATACTGTTTCCTTTTTTCTACAAAGTTAAAATATTTTGTATCAGCAGATAGTCCATGTTCGTTAAATTTATTCTCTATCATGGCTAAAGCTAGAGGAGTACCATAAATTGGGAATTTTAGCTCTTTAAATAGATATGGCATGGCACCAATATGATCCTCATGTGAGTGAGTAATAATGATGGCTTTTATTTTATCTTTTATGGCATGCAGATAACTAAAATCTGGCACTAGTATATCTACGCCGTGCATGGTTTCATCTGGAAAGCTCATGCCGACATCTATGATAAATGCAGAGTTCTCACTCTCCATGACAGCTATGTTTCCACCTATTTCACCAAGACCACCTAGAGGTGTAAAGCGGATTTTACCACCAGAGTTCATCTCTAGTTGTTTCCATGGATTCATTCTGGCTTGCTGTATCTTGTCATTTTCAAGAAGACATGTTTTCATATCCGCTGAAACATTTGTTGGCTGCTGTTTTCTTTTGCCTCTATTTTTATTATTTCCAGATTTATTATTTGGTTTTTGAGTGCCACTTTTATAGTTAGGATTTGGTTTTTTGTTTGGATTAGGCTTGCGGTTCTGATTATTGTTTGGATTTGGTTTCCTATCCGGATTTGGTTTTCTATCTGACTGAGGTCTCCTGTTTGACTGTCTGTTTTGATTGCTCCTGTTGCTGCTCTCACTTGAGCCTTCGCTTGTAGGTCTATTATTGTTTTCTCTGCTTACTCTGTTCTCCTGCGACCCTTGATTATTTTGTCTATATGGGTTTGGGTTTCTTTTTGGTCTACTGTTCTCTTGGTTTTCGTTCATCTGTATTATCCTTCTGCTTTAAAGCATTATATATTTGATGATAATGAGATGTCTGAGCTTCGTGTGGGCGGATATTGTCTTGCAAGTTAAGATCATAAAAGATCTTTACTATCTTATCCTTGGGATATTGCGAGCTTAGGTTTCTAGAAAGCTTTTTTCTAGGTTGCGAAAAAGCAACCCTGAGGAATTTTTCGAATTCCAAATCCTCCAAAGATCTAAACTTAACAATAGAAAGTACTGCAGATGTAACCTTAGGAGGAGGCACAAATGCTTCAGGTTCTACCTCAAAACATAGCGTAGCCTTCCCCGCACTCTCAGCTAAAACGCTCAAAGAGGAGAAACTCTTCTCTTTTGGTCTAGCCGAAAACTTTACAGCTACTTCTTTTTGAACCATTGTCAGAATTGACTGACAGTATGGATCATGCAGTGCTTTCAAGATAAGATTGGTTGCAATATAGTAGGGCAGGTTTGCTACTAGATGATAAGGTTCATCCAGTAAACCACCCTGCTCCCAATGCTCTATCGCATCTCCGCAATGAAGAGTAAGTCTCCCATTGTTGATCGACTCTTTAAACTCTTGCGACAGATGCTCGCACAATCTCTTATCCACTTCAAAAGCCGTGACATCTCTAGCTCTAATGAGCTCTTTAGTTAAATCACCTAAGCCAGGCCCAATTTCGACTATTGGCAGAGAGTCTTTGGGCATCGCTTGGATGATTTTTTGTATATAGCTATTATTTTTTAAAAAATTCTGACCAAATCGCTTGCTTGCAAATTCAGCTAATTCATTATCGGTTTTCATTATACACTTTTTTTCTTATTTTTCGCTATAATCCCCAAAAGTATCAAGCTAGGAAATTTATGGATTATTTTGCAAAAAGAATTATACCATGTTTGGATGTAGATAACGGTAGAGTGGTAAAGGGTGTTAACTTTGTTGGTCTTAGGGATGCTGGTGATCCTGTGGAGATTGCAAAACGATACAATAAAGAGGGGGCAGATGAGATTACTTTTCTGGATATCACTGCCACACACGAGGATAGAGATACTATAGTCCATATAGTAAAAGAGGTTGCTAGAGAAGTTTTTATCCCATTGACAGTAGGTGGAGGCATCAGGAAGCTTGATGATATTTATAGTCTACTTGATGCAGGATGCGATAAAGTCAGTATCAATTCAGCTGCAATAAAAAATCCTGAATTTATATCCCAAGCAGCAAAACGCTTTGGCTCTCAGTGTATTGTAGTTGCAATTGATGCAAAGATAGTAAATGACAATGAATGGCACATCTTTACTCATGGAGGTCGTAATGATACTGGTATTGATGCCATTGAGTGGGCAAAAGAGGCATATGATAGAGGGGCAGGGGAGTTGCTGGTAACATCAATGGATGCTGATGGAACAAAAAAAGGGTTTGACAATCTTCTCAACAGAAATATAGGAGAGATAGCACCTATACCTATCATAGCTAGCGGAGGAGCTGGTACAATGAAACATATAGAGGAGGCATTTACGGTCGGCAAGGCTGATGCCGCACTTGCTGCTTCTATTTTTCACTTTAAAGAGATAGATATTATAGATCTCAAAAGATATTTAAAGTCTCAAAATATACCAGTGAGACTTTGATGATTGTCTGCGCAGGTGATATTGAACAGTTTGAATTTGCGGAACCAGTGGGTGTAGGACTTGTAGCAGTAGCTATAAATCTTACAAGGCTTTGCATAGAGAAGAAGCCCAAAGAGATACTTTTTGTTGGCACAGCCGGAAGCTATGGTAATATAGATCTGATGGAGATTGTATCATCGCAGAAAGCTTGTCAGATAGAGCACTCATTTTTGAGGTCAGATGCCTATTCTCCTATTGACAATTTGGTTGAAAGTATAGGTAATGTTTCACATGAAACATTAGTCAATTCATCAAATTATATTACAACTAACAAAGAGATATCAGAAAAATATTTAGCTGAAAACATTGAACTTGAAAACATGGAATTTTATGCCGTAGCCCAAGTGGCTAAGTCGTTTGATATACCCGTAAAAGGTATTTTTATTGTGACTAACTACTGTGATAAAAATGCACATAAAAAATTTCTAGATAACCATAAAATGGCTGTTAGACTGCTATCAAAACATATAAATACGGGAACAATATGAAAAAAATTATGCAGGACTACACCAAGAGAGAATTGGCAAATATAGTATCACCATCTTTTCGCACCAAGCAGATATACTCTTGGGTGTATCATAAGTATGTAGATGACTTTGAGCAGATGAAGAATATTCCAAAAGAGATGAGAGAAAAGTTGCAAAATGAGTTTACACTTACACCACTAAACATATTGACAGTGCAGGACAGTAAAGATGGCAGCAGAAAGTATCTTTTTGAGTTGCACGATGGACACACAGTTGAAGTAGTTTTGCTCCTAATGCGCGAAAAAGAGTATCACGAAGACGGCTCTATAAAGCATCAAGAGCGTTATACAGTTTGTATCTCATCGCAGGTGGGATGCAAGGTGGGATGTGCTTTTTGCCTGACTGCCAAAGGTGGTTTTATGAGAGATTTAACTGCAGGCGAGATTGTGGAGCAGGTTAGACAGGTAAAAAAAGATAACAACATAGATGCAAATCGCCGTGTTAACTTAGTGTTTATGGGAATGGGCGAACCGTTGGATAATCTTACTGAGGTTGTAAAGGCTGTCAAAATCTTTTCAGATCCTGATGGTATGGACATAGCAGTACATCGCCAAACCATATCTACATCTGGTCTAAGTAGTAAAATTAGAAATCTAGGAGAGATGGATTTAGGTGTAAACCTTGCCATATCTCTACATGCAGTTGATGATGAGCTAAGGCAGAAGCTTATGCCTATCAATAAAGCATATAATATAAAATCAATCATAGATGCAGTTAAGGAGTTTCCCGTCAACAGTAGAAAAAGAGTGATGTTTGAGTATTTGGTGATCAAAGATGTTAATGATGATATTTTAGCTGCAAAAAAGTTGTTGTCGTTGCTTAATGGAATCAAGGCAAAAGTTAACCTTATCTACTTTAACCCATATGGTGATACAGAATTTAAAAGACCTGAAGAGAAAGATATGGTAGAATTTCAGGAGTATCTTGTAAGAAGAGGACTTTTGTGTACCACAAGAGAGTCCAAAGGGCTTGATATATCGGCAGCCTGTGGGCAGTTGAGAGAGCAGACTAAAGGAGTAGAATCATGACAACTATGGATGCTGTGCTGTACACAATTATTATCGGTGTTGTGATAGTTGGAATTATAGGATTTATAAAAGCAGTGCGAAATGATGACTAGAGGTAATTCTTAGATAATGTTTCACATGAAACACTTAAAGAATTCCTTTATTAAAAGCTCTTTTTTCTTTTGGATAAATTAGACTACTTGCCTTGCAAAAATCACTTTTGCTTTCAATAAAATACTTTGCCCCATAGCTGAATTCTAGTGTATTGGCATGCAATAACAATCTTTTCGCTCCTGTGCTTATCAATCTATCTTTTTCTGCCAATTTCCCCTCTAGATAAGCATCACTTACCTCGAAACTAGTCCCATAAATTGGGTCACCAAGTATAGAATGTTTCATGTGAAACAAATGTACTCTTATTTGATGTGTTCGACCTGTGATTGGGTAGCAAGCCAGTAGTGTAGCATCTAGCAATTCATTGTAGGCAATGGGTACAAAATCAGTATGTGCCTGTTTACCATTCTCGTCAATGAACACTTTGTGTTTACACAAAGAGTAATCTGAATTTTTTGAAATGGATTTATCGACAGAAAAACTCTCACTAATTTTCCCGTCCACCCATGCCAAGTAACTCTTTTTTATATTTTTGAGTTCAAATAATTGCTTGAGAAATCTCTCTGCATCCTTGTGTTTGCTTGCCACAAGAAGCCCAGATGTCTCCATGTCTATACGATGGACCGCATTGGCATGTTCGCCAGCCATAGCTCTAATCTCATCAAGCATAGAGTATTCTGTAGCCATTGTATTGGGGTGAACCAAGGTGCCAGATGGTTTTTCAAATATCATAAAATCATTATTCTGAAATAGTGCTTTTTGTGACTTTGACTTTGGAGTAAAGAGAATAACCTCTATATCTCCACTAATAATGTCTCCAGAATTTTTAAGTGGAGTATTGTCGACAAGAAGTCGTCTTTTTCCTATAAGTCTTTGTGCTTGCCCTTGTGTATATCCAAAATAACGCATAATAAACAGAAAGGCAGGGATAGGGCTGACAACATGGTAGTTCTCTTTAATAAACGGCATATTTACCCCTCTATAACTGCATTTTAGATAGAATGATATCAGAATAACATTGATAAAGGTTTATGATGATTGAAAGATATTCACGAGAAGAGATGGCAAAAAACTGGACTATGCAGGCGAAATACCAGGCATGGCTAGATGTAGAGATCGCAGTGGTCAAGGCATGGAATAGATTAGGACTCATACCAGACGATGACGCTCAAAAGATTGTAGAAAATGCTGATTTTTCAGTGGAGAGGATAGATGAGATAGAGGCGATCACAAGGCACGACCTTATAGCATTTACCACATCCGTATCGGAGACTCTTGGTGAGGAGAGCAGATGGTTTCATTATGGCATGACAAGCTCTGATACTGTTGACTCTGCTGTGGCACTTCAGATGAAGGCTTCTCTAGAGATAGTTATAGCTGATGTCAAGATGATGATGGAATCTATTAAGAAAAGGGCTTTAGAGCACAAGATGACATTGATGGTAGGCCGTTCTCATGGCATACACGGTGAGCCTATTACATTTGGTTTGGTGTTGGCAGTTTGGTATGATGAGATGGCAAGACACCTAGAGAATCTAGAGCAGACTATGGATGTGATTGCAGTAGGTCAGATCTCTGGAGCAATGGGCAACTTTGCTCATGCACCGCTAGAGCTAGAGGAGTACGCTATGGAGGAACTTGGACTCAAGCCTGCCCCTGCATCCAATCAGGTCATACAGAGAGACAGGTACGCAAGACTAGCTACTACACTGGCACTTTTGGCATCTACTATAGAGAAGTTTGCTGTGCAGGTAAGGCACTGGCAACGCACTGAAGTCTATGAGTGTGAGGAGTTTTTCGCCAAAGGACAAAAAGGCAGTTCAGCAATGCCACACAAAAGAAATCCAATACTCACAGAAAACATAACAGGACTAGCTCGTATGATTAGGGCATATGCTACACCTGCGATGGAAAATGTTGCACTCTGGCACGAGAGAGATATCTCACACTCTTCTACAGAGAGGTTTTGGTTGCCTGATTCATTTATCACTACTGACTTTATGTTGCATCGCATGAACGGTGTTATTGCCAATCTTACTGTAATGCCTGAGAATATGATGAGGAATCTTAATCTAACAGGCGGTCTTGTATTTTCTCAAAGAGTACTTCTGGAGCTACCAAAGGCTGGTGTGAGTCGAGAAGATGCCTATAGGATAGTGCAGAGAAATGCGATGAAGGTGTGGGAGGAGATCCAGCAGGGCAAGCCGACAACTAACAAAAAAGGAGAGTCTCTATATCTGCAATATCTGCTGGCAGACGAAGAGCTAAGAGACTCTCTGAGCGAAGAGCAGATTCGAGAATGCTTTAGTTTTGATTACTATACAAAAAATGTCGATAAGATATTTGCAAGAGTATTCAAGTAGATTCCAAAGTAGCTTTTTCTCTTTTTCTCTTTGTTGTACCGCTACATTTCCCGCAGGAGCGGTATCTGTATTATTATAATTTTTTATTATAAAACCTATCTCGCAGATGTAACATTTTTTTAACAAAAAACCAAGCAAAATTTGAGTAAAATCGTTATTCTTTTTAGGAATATAAATTAATAATATATCAATCTATATTCAAAAAGTAGGACTTGCCTGCAGTCTATTAAAGCAAGTCAATTGGAATCTCTTATAGAGGCTTCTTATGCATCTAACAATATATAATATCGGGGGCAATTAATGATAAGAGTTGTAAAGCGAAGTGGCAGAATAGAGGCACTAGATGTCACAAAGATACAGAAGTATACATCCTCTGCGGTTGAGGGACTTTCAAATGTAAGCCAAAGTGAACTGGAAGTAGATGCTCAGATACATTTTCAAGATATGATCAGTTCAGAAGAGATACAGCAGACTCTTATCCAGACAGCAGTGGACAAGATAGACATAGATCGCCCTGACTGGACATTTGTTGCCTCGAGACTATTTCTATATGATATCTACCACAAGGTATCCCATTTTTCTGGCTATATACACCTGAGAGAATATTTCGAGAAAGGTGAACAAGAGGGTCGCATATTGCTAGGGCTAAAAGAACAATATGACCTAGATGACCTCAATGAATATATTGAGCCAGAAAGAGATCTTCAGTTCAACTACCTTGGTATCAAGACACTCTATGATAGATATCTACTCAAAGACAAGAATGGAAGCCCAATAGAGTTGCCACAGCATCTCTTCATGGGTGTGGCTATGTTTTTGGCACAAAATGAATTTGATTGTCAGACATGGGCTAAAAAGTTCTATGATATTCTTAGCAAATTTGAAGTTATGGCAGCAACTCCAACACTTTCAAATGCAAGAACGCCTAGGCATCAGCTTAGCTCTTGTTATATTGGGTCCACTCCTGACAATATCGAAGGCATATTTGATGCATTTAAAGAGATGGCACTTCTTTCCAAGTTTGGCGGTGGCATAGGCTGGGACTGGACACAGGTGCGAGGTATGGGCTCTTATATAGATGGGCACAAGCATGCAGCAGGTGGTATTGTTCCATTTCTTAAAATTGCCAATGATGTAGCAATAGCAGTAGATCAGCTCGGCACAAGAAAAGGTGCTATAGCGGTATATCTGGAGCCTTGGCATATAGATATTAGAGACTTTTTGGATCTGAAAAAGAACTCTGGAGAAGAGCGTCGTCGTGCCCATGACCTCTTTCCTGCAATGTGGCTAAATGACCTCTTTATGCAACGAGTAAAGGATGATGAGATGTGGACACTTTTTGATCCATATGAGGTCAAGGAGCTTATAGAGCTGTATGGCGATGAGTTTGCAGCCAAGTATGAAGAGCTGGAGAAGAAAGAGGGCATCACAAAAGAGGTTATCTCTGCCAAAGGATTATGGAAAGAGATACTTAGAAGCTATTTTGAAACGGGAAATCCTTTCTTGGCTTTTAAAGACGCAGCAAACAGAGCAAACCCTAATAGGCACACAGGTATCATACGAAGCTCCAACCTCTGTACAGAGATATTTCAAAATACTGGACCAGACTACTACAAGATAAGGGTTACCTATGATGACCGTAGCATTGAAATATTTGAAGAAGGGGAGATGGTAACTGTTGACAGTGGCATGACGAAACCAGCTAAAAAGATAACTGCACTTGATAGCATTGATGGAAAGCAAATATGGATGGTTGACAAGGAGAAGATCGATGGAGACACGGCTGTGTGTAACTTGGCATCTATCAACCTTTCAAAGATTCACAGCAAAGAGGACATCGCTAGAGTTGTGCCAACAGCTGTCAGAATGCTTGACAATGTCATAGACTTAAACTTTTATCCTCTTGCAAAGGTTAAGAAGACCAATGAAAAAAGCAGATCTATTGGGCTCGGTGTTATGGGTGAGGCAGAGATGCTTGCAGAGGCTCGCATAGAGTGGGGAAGCAGTGAGCATTTTGAAAAAGTTGATGAGGTGATGGAGTCGGTTAGCTATTATGCTATTAGGGCATCGAGTGATTTAGCACTTGAAAAAGGAGCCTATCCGACATTTGAAGGTTCTGACTGGGAGAAAGGTATTTTTCCTATAGATAAGGCAAATCTAGAGGCTTGTAAACTTGTTGATAGGGGTGGACTGTTTGGCTACACTCATGACTGGACAGAGCTAAAAGAGAAGGTCAAGAGTGATGGCATGAGAAACGGCTACCTGATGGCAATCGCACCCACTAGCTCCATCTCTATTTTGACAGGCACAACACAAGCCATAGAGCCTGTATATAAGAGAAAGTGGTACGAAGAGAACCTGTCAGGACACATACCTGTAGTTGTCCCCAAGCTCTCTGCTGCCAACTGGAGCTACTATACACCAAGCTATGAGCTGGATCAGAGACTTCTCATAAAAGCAGGTGCAATCCGTCAGAAATGGATTGATCAGGGTCAATCGTTAAATATCTTTATCACACTTGACAAGGCAAGTGGCAAATATCTCAATGATATATATATGGATGCATGGAAGTTTGGTCTAAAGTCCACCTATTATCTAAGAAGTCAGTCTCCAGAGGCATTAGAAGATGATGGTGCAGTAGAAGATAGAAGCATGGAGTGCGTGAGCTGTCAGTAGTAATTTTAAGGATACTTTAAGTGTCTATTCACAAACGGTTCACGTTTCTATGTTATAATTTTCAATAGAGAGCCAAGAGAACTTATTTAGATTTTAATAATTGGAAGCCTCCAATAAAGAGACTCTCTATAGGATAGTCTGCCAACACTCCCCCTCCAACCGACCACAACGGCAGGCTATCCACCCCATCCATGCATTTTTTTGGATATGATTACATTCCACTTTTCATCTATATCTATTGTATTTGTAGCGACATAGTAGTTTTCCTCTAAAAGCTCTTTCCATCTGGATTCTGTCATCAGATCTTCATTTGGCACAAATATCAGTATAAGCCCAGCATTTTTGATAACCTTATGACACTTTTGAAGAAATAACTCTTTTGTTTCATCAGGGATATCGGCAGTCACAAAGAGATAATCATAAAATTTCCCTTGAAGCATATAGTTGGGTCTGTTTATGTTAAAGTTTTTGACCTTGCACTTTGGGCTGTCGCTATATCTTTTTGATACTGCATCAAAATATTCACTGCTGGTGCAGTTTAAGATATAGTCATGATCTTTTTCTGTGCAAAATGCCTCTAGCACTTTACTGAGTGTCTCCCCAAAGCTGGAAAAGTGTCCGACTCTTACTAGTGGTGCCTGCTTGATAATGGGTAGTAGTTTTTTCAACTCTTGTATATCTATATCTTTCATGAGTAGAGTTTATCAAAATAGTGTAAAATATAACCAAAGATAGAAGGATATGGCAGTGGTAAACATAAAAAACTTTAAGACAGTAGCACTTCAGATGAATAATCACCCAGATTATGGACAGAACTTAAAGCGACTGCTGAAGCATATGGACGACAATAGGCACACAAAACTGATTGTGGCACCCGAAGTTTGTTTGACAGACTACGACTATGACAATATTGACAAAGCTGTAGAGTTTTCTGCTATGGCTCTAGATAGACTACTTGAAAAAGTTGATGATCAGATATTGGCATTGACACTACTAAGCGAATATGACAACAGCTACGCCAATGATGCTGTAGTGATACACAAGCACAAAATAGTTCATAGGCAGAGCAAGCATAAACTCTTTCTGTTAGGGGAGGAGGACAAGCATCTAAAAGCGGGCAAGCGAGAGGATATTAAATTATTTGAAATAGACGGTGTCAAGTATGGTCTGCTTGTATGCTTTGAGGTTAGATTCAAAGAGCTATGGAAACAGCTGGAGGGTGCAGATGTGATCTTGATGCCTTCACAGTGGGGCTTGCCTAGAAAAAAGCATTTAGAGATACTGCCTCAAGCACTTGCCATCATGAATCAGTGCTATGTAGTGGTATCCAACAGCTCCAAGGAGACCATGGCAAGCTCTTCTGCTATCTATTCCCCCAGTGGAGGTGTCGTGATGGATGATATGCAAGAGGCGATCAAAGGTGAGATTGACTTTGGGTTGATAGCAAAAATGCGTCGTTATATCGTGATGAGCTAGAGGGGTTAAAATGAATAAATATCTAGAGTGAGACATATCCTAAATATTATGTCCAACAGTAACACTTTAACTAATTTTCCTCCTCATAAAAT
>JAECMU010277968.1:0-10712 GCA_016106625.1 Dracogyra subfuscus | reverse complement strand
GTCATGATAACAATGAAATGTGATAATGTTGGTCAAATTAGGTCATGATAACAATGCAAGGTGCGAGTGTGTGTGATAATGTTGGTCAAATTAGGTCATGACAACAATGAAATGTGATAATGTTGGTCAAATTAGGTCATGATAACAATGAAATGTGATGTTGGTCAAATTAGGTCATGATAACAATGAAATGTGTGAGTGTGTGTGATAATGTTGGTCAAATTAGGTCATGATAACAATGAAATGTGTGAGTGTGTGTGATAAGTGCTACATAATGTAAGATCTTAGTGTTTCAAAATGTGTGTGATGATCTTGCACTCTGTCTAGTACATAGGCTCATCAGGCAGTTTAACATTGTTTTAATTGCAGAATAAACAGAAAAGCCGAGAAGACAACAACAATAAATGGAATTACGTTTCCTAAAGGAACTGTTGTGCTTGTCCCAATCTTTCATGCCATGAGAGATGAACGCAACTTCCCCAAGCCTCTGGAATTCAAGCCAGAAAGGTAGGTTAAACAGCAGCCTATTAATCCATTATAACATGTGGTATGTACTATCCTGTCTATGGGATGATGCATATAAAAGATCCCTTGCTGATAATCGAAAAGAGTAGCCTATGAAGTGGCGACAGCGAGTTTCCTCGCTCAATATCTGTGTGGTCTTTAACCATATGTCCGACATCATATAACCGTAAACAAAATGTGTTGAGTGCGTCGTTAAATAAAACATTTCCTTCCTTCCATTGTAACAGGTTTTGGCCAATATAACCTTTTTAGAAGGATAGTCCGGCAAGGTTTTTCGGCTGCCATATGCATATTTAGAAATATTTCTCTCAACATACACTTGCTTTACGGCTCAGTCTTGACACTTTGAAATATTCATTGTGGGAACTCTACTTTGGTAGTATTCAAACAAGTTGCTGTGATCTGTGGGTCGGCCATATTCTAAGATACGGTTACAGCCTGCAGTTGTCTTACTTTACTTCGTATTCTAGAGAAGTTCAACATTCACTGGATCACGTCACAAATTGGAAACAAGCCATGGACAAGTTTGTGGACAAGGAAGGAAACGGTTTATTTAACGATGTACACAACACATTTTATTTATGGTTATATGGTGACAGGCATATAGTTATGGACCACACAGATATTGAGAGAGGAAACCCGCTGTTGCCTTTTCATAGGCTACACTTTTTGATTAGCAGCAAGGGATCTTTTATATGCATCATCCCACAGACAGGATAGTACATACCACAGCCTTTATTACACCAGTTGTGGAGCGCTGTCTCAAACGAGAAATAGCCCAGTGGGTCTATATTTTGGTTCCTTAGAAATATTTGGAGAAACTTCGCATGATCCACAATCTTGCATACTTCATCCCAAATGTATCTACATTTGTATGTCAGCCGATTCAAGATATTCATGATTTGTTAGCATCTGTGGATCTCAAAGATGCTTATTCCACGTGCCATCCAGATTACCACAGAATGCATGAATGAATGAACGAATGACAGCTCAGCACAAAAGAAGATCACAGATTCCTGTGGTTCATCTTCTAGGGTGTCTATTATCCATGTATAAAGAACATCAGTTTGGTACAATGGTACATTGGGGGAACTATGGGTGGGCCTGGGGAGGCCAGTGCCCCCCCCCCATTCACACCATGAGCCCCCCATTTGACATATGATTGTACACAATAAATACACCATTGGCCCCCCCAGACAAAGGTCTTGCCCCCCTCCCCAAATAAAATAAATAAAAGACTTGGTTATGCCACTGATTTGGTAGTAATCATGGCTCCAGTATTTATTATCAACAACGTAGTCACAGTACAGCCATAGCCACATTCAAAGCTTTATCCACAGCCATATATCTCCATATAATTTTCTAAGAAACAACCCATAAAAGTAACAGCTTTCGTCAAAATTTACATTTGTGGGATCAAATAGACTTTGTACACTGACTGGGGTGTGTTCTGTATTTTGATTGGTTAATTACATTCTTTTTCTGTGATCAAATAGACAATAACACCCTAAAAGCTAATATGATGTCATTAGCAATTGGAACAGGCGAAGTTGATGATTCAAGGGTCTGCAGTTAGTTTGTAGACGGGCATTTTTTCCCAAGAAATACCAAATATACAGTTAGTTCTGTAGAAAAACGATTCAGTTTACAATGGACATAAACATTATGGAGTTTTTAGATTTGTGGGTGTTATTGTCTGTTTCATGCCTGCAAATGTTTCAGTTTTTACTTCAGGCTAACACCTTCAGTCAAAAATGACATTTACAGGATAAAATAGACACCCGCAAATCTAAAAACTCCATATGGTTATCTCCTAAATAACACCCGCAAATCTAAAAACTCCATATGGTTATCTCCTAAATAACACCCGCAAATCTAAAAACTCCATATGGTTATCTCCTAAATAACGCCCACAAATCTAAAAACTCCATATGGTTATCTCCTAAATAACGCCCACAAATCTAAAAACTCCATATGGTTATCTCCTAAATAACACCCACAAATCTAAAAACTCCATATGGTTATCTCCTAAATAACGCCCACAAATCTAAAATTGGTTTACAATTTTTGCTTAGGACAGGATCAGTCACCCTCATGACTGTTTTTTTGTGTGTGTGCCAATCAATTTCATATGACTGGTACACCGAAGATGATGGTACATTCTATCCCGCCCATGGGAAAGTATATATGAAAGATCTTTTTCTGCTTTACTAATGGGAATAGCCTGTATGGTGAAAAGTTTCTCCCTCTCTTTATCTCGATCAAATGTTAGACACCAAATCATCTTAAGTCTAAAATATGCTATGGTGTCATAAACCAAATTTATTTACTTTTCCTTCCATTCAAATATATACAAGAAAATGTATGAAAACTGGACAACTAATTACAGGTAGTACTTATTTTCAGGTGGGAAAACAAGTCTGAGATCAACCCAGTCTCTTTTCTTGCATTTGGAGCTGGACCACGACAGTGCATTGGAATGAGGTTGGCAATGTTGGAGGTGAAGGTTGCTCTCGTTGAAGTGCTCAGAAAGATGAAGTTTGTTCGACTGGATGACACCCCGGTAATTGTTGGAGGCAAACTACAACATGTATTATGTAATGTCATGTCATGTCATAGGGTTTAACGTGCACATTCAGAACAAGCTGTAGGGGGATGTAGGAGGGACCGCCTGCACTGGCAGATGCAAGGGAGCACCAGCAGTCCGTAAGCATGCATGGTATATTTATGTGATGCACTTTAATGACTTTACAAAGATTCAAACACCTTATAACATAGTCCTAGTTCTCCAACATAGTCCTAGTTCTCCAACATAGTCCTAGTTCTCCAACTGGAGTCTGAACTTGTAAAATGTTTTAATCACATTACATGCTACCCTATACCCCAGCTACATAAAAGAGTAATGTTTAGAGAGAACTGAATATTGTTACTTCAAATATAAAACACGGATAATGTTCACATCACAATTAGTCTGTTTGCAAATTACATTGTGTATACCATGAGATGGCCTCAAGCAAATGTGGAGCAAACCAAAAGATATCCTTTTTTCTCACATCCCTAGCCATGCAAGAAGGGTGTATTCTATGACGTCAGCCCATGCAGAATAAATTGGTCTTATATGTCCACGTGACTTCTGTTGTTTGAGCTGATATTAACATTGGGTGACATCAAGTAAATGGCAAAATAATGCAAGAAATGCTTTTTATATTTCATACTTTTCAATCATTATGATTATTATATTGTAATTAGATAAAAAATATAAAATGTAGGTTTTACATGTTTTCTTAAAATGCCCGTTTTTCATCTACTGGATGGGAGAAAAATATAATCAACCATTATGTATCCATGTGGGACAGGGCCATTCTACCCTCAGGGTACATAATAATATGATGTTAGGGACGAGGCTTGCGGAGTCCCTGACAACAAATAACGTACTCTCGGGTGGAATAGCCCTGATCCACATGGATACATATGAAAGATCCTTTTAATTCAAGATCCAAGATTAACAGGTCTCATTATATTACTCACATTGTTTAGAAAGTGAGTGATTTATTTACCATGGGATGACCCATCTGCACAGTGAGTTAATTATTTACAGGGATCTTCTGTGTTTGACAAGCCTCGGTGGTTTTGTGGTTAAATTAGACTATTGGTCTACAGGCTGGTAGGTACTGGGTTCGGATCTCAGTGAAGACATGGGATTTTTTATCCAGATTATCGACTCCAAACCCTGAATAAAGCGGGCAGCATAGCCCAGTGGTACAGTGCCCGCCTGATGCGCGGTCGGTCTAGGATCGATCCCCGTCAGCTAACCACTGGGTTTTTTTCTCGACATAACCATATGTCCGACGCCGATATAACCGTAATTATAATGTGTTGAGTGCGTCGTTAAACAAAAAACAAAACAAAAACCAAACCCTGAATAAGTGCTCCGCAAGGCTCAATGGGTAGGTGTAAACCACTTGCACCAACCAGTGATCCATAACTGATTCAACAAAGACCATGATTTGTGCTATCCTGCCTGTGGGAAGTGCAAATTAAAGATCCCTTGCTGCCTGTCATAAAATAGTAGCCTATGTGGCGACAGCGGTTTTCTTCTTTAAAAAAAACAGTGTCAGAATGACCATATGTTTGATGTCCAATAGTCGATGATAAGATAAAAAAATCAATGTGCTCTAGTGGTGTTGTTAAATAAAACAAATTTTTTCTTCTGTTTTTTTTTACCAGGATGTCATCACATTCAACAAAGACAGAGGATTTGCAGAACTTAGCCCAGAAAAGCCAATTCTGTTGAAATTGGAGCTGCACAAAGCTTTCTGAAGACAATTCCTTGAAAGACCCGACAATTGGGACATTGTATCCTGTAAGACACTGCATGGTATAAACTGTTGTTTTGACAAATCACCAAATGCAGACTGATGTAGAATATGGCAAATTATTTCAGGTCACTTGAAAAGATTTGGCAACTTGCAGTATTCACTGTAAGAATAGTAGTGTAACATGTTGTATACTGCATCACAGCGAAAACATACATGTTTATTAAATTGTAGCTGTGTTTATGGTTTGCATAACTTAGTTATTTTGTTGTATAACGTTATATGTGTTACAGGTTTGTAGATTAGTTAGTGCTCGTTAACATTTACGGGTATGGTATATGCACCATATTGTTTTTCACAAATGTTTAGATCTTTATTTATCCAGCAATCACTGTATACATTGGCAAGATATGATGACTAGATATATTTTTATATTTTTGGTCACTGACCAAAAATATAGGTCACGTGACATAAGCCCGACTCGACTAGATTATTTCAGAGTAGAATTTCAATAAACATATTCGTTAAATCATTTGTTGAAGTGCAGTCAATACAAATAACTTTTAGTTTTGCGATAACACTACGAAATTTGTATATTTGTTTATGAATTAGAGTTCAGAAACGCTTTTTTAATGTGACCGAATGTAGCTAGTGTCTCACAAATACTCATGTATTTTGCATGACGTCATACAGCAAAAGCCTTGCTAGGTAGACAATACTCGCTTTGCGTACACAAAACAGGAATAAATAATAATTTTCCGAATATTCCTGTAGGATTGCAGGATAAAAGTTTATTACAAAATACAGATATCTTATGTCTTTTAGTGGAACAGTTTCATGTTGTGTTGCTTCGTTACAAAATACAGATATCTTTTGTCATATGAACAGTGCAAGTAAGGACCCTCCTCCCTTTCTGGCAGACACTGACTTCCCTTGATATGTGCATGAATATCAAATCACAGTGGTCTCTACAGTATTCAGGAAAGGGATGGAGGGAATCAGTAGACCTGGTTCCACTTATAGGAAGAGATGGTGCCTAATATTTTAAGAGCTAGTTCCACTTACAGGAAGGGATGGTACCCGAGATTTGCAGGCTACAAGTACCTTGCAAATGTCTTGTAAACGACGATAAACCAGATTATTCTGGTAGTTCAAGACGATGGCATGACTTGTGATTTTGGATGGCGGCCTAAATAAACGGATGGTGGATATTACTGTCACTGCCAATGGATGGTGGGCATATTGGAAATTAGTATTTAGCGGAACCCGCCATCGCTTATGACATATAGTGAGACCCCTGAATCACTAAGCATTTAATTGCACCTCCCTTTTTGAAAATGTATAACTAAATCTCTATTGTTTATTTTATTTGATGCAATCAGTACCATTTTATAAAAAAAACTACATGTATTATTATGTTATTTTGTATTCCAACCATTTTATACAGAGTGGATACATGTAGTGTAAAAAAAAAACCCACTTTTATATACATTTTTTATATAATTATTAGGTCTTTATTATTAATGCAATTTATTATTAATGCATATTTTTGATGTTTTTTAAATTATATATTCAGATATTAAAATTACTCTCACCCTAAAAAAAATTAAAACAATTTGAATAATAAACATTTTAACACTGATATTGTTTTCACTCCTTTTTTTTCAAGTTATGTTGTAATTTCTGATGGTATGTTAAAAATTATTTATAAAATTTAGTGCTATATTGTCTATGAGAATCTGTCTCTCCACTCTCCACGACTGGAACACCAAAGACCATTATACGTAGCATGTACTATATTGTCTATGAGAATCTATGTCTCTCCACTCTCCACGACTGGAACACCAAAGACCTATAAAAGTAGCATGTACTATATTGTCTATGAGAAGACTGGAACACCAAAGACTATTATAAACAGCATGTACTACATTGTCTATGAGAAATTATCTCTTCACTTCACAGCTAATTCCCCACGTTTGTTTTATTTAATGACGTTACTAGAGCACATTGATTTTTTATCTTCTCATCAGCAATTGGATGTCAAAAATATGGTCATTCTGACACTGTTTTTTAGAGGAAACCTGCTGTCGCCACATAGGCTACTCTTTTATAACAGGCATCAAGGGATCTTTGATTTGCTCTTCCCACAGGCAGGATAGCACAAACCATAGCCTTTGTTGAACCAGTTATGGATCGCTTGTTGGTGCAAGTGGTTTACACCTACCCAATGAGTCTTGCAGAGCATTCACTCAGGGTTTAGAGTTGGTATCTAGATTAAACATCCCATGCCTCTACTGGAATCCGAACCCAGTACCTACCAGCCTGTAGACATATGGCCTAATCAAGTTACCAAGGCCAGTCCCCATGACTGCTATATTACTAAAAGAAAACAATGGTATGTACTATCATGTCTTGTGTGAATCTCACCAAATAGCTGTACCTGTAGGCGATAAAATGAGGTAAATTTATCTATCTGTGCTCAAAACATTTTTAGGTGATAAGTGGGAAGGGCGGTATACTGGAGGGTGATATGATGAGGTTTGACTGTATTTATTACATAACTTGCCCCTGCGCGTGCTGTAACCTCACCATGGTGCAGGGGTGTAACATTATCTTTGAGAATGGCCAATACAGCACAAAATTTAAGTTTTGAGTAAAATTCAGTATGCTTAAAATTCTGTGATATTTGTAGTTCTTTACACTGTTTTTGTTTAAACCTTGAATTTTTATATTGATGTTGATCATCACTTTATTTATTTGCATTACCATAGTTTGACACCCAATAGCTGATGTATTTTTTGTGCTGGGGTGTATATGTCAAACAATTCACAAATACTTGTGCATTTGGATTACTTGCTCATTTGTGCTCCAACCCAGAGCTAGTTCTTAAGGGCTCAGTGGGTAGGTGTAAGGCCACTACACGCTCTTCTGTCTCACTGACCATCGGCCTCAGTGGCATCATGGTTAGGCCATCGGTCTACAGACTGGTAGGTACTGGGTTCGGATCCCAGTCGAGGCATGGGAAGCCTGTGGGAAGCGCCAATAAAAGATCCCTTGCTGTTAATCAACACAAAAGTAGCCCATGAAGTGGCGACAGCGGGTTTCCTCTGTGTGGTCCTTAACCATATGTCTGATGCCATTTAACCGTAAATAAAATGTGTTGAGTGCCTCGTTAAATAAAATATTTCTTACTTTCTCTCACTAACCACTAACTAACTAATAACTAATCCAATGCCCTGGACAGACAGCCCAGAAAGTTGAGGTGTGTCCAGAACAGGGTGCTTGAACCTTAATTGGATATCGGCACAAAATAACTTGACATGAAATGAAATTTGGATTCTGAATCTTGTACTCTGTGAGATTATCCCTGTTTATTCAGCAGCAAAATCAAACCATGTAAAGAGACTATCAGGCATTTCTGGCTAGCAGATCCTTGCGATAAAAAGAAAAAAAATAATGTTATTAATAATGCACTTAACACATTGTTATTTACAGTTATACTTGGCTTATAGGACATAGGCTTTTTTTTTCTTTCAATTAGCAGGAAGGGATCTTTTGTATGCATCATTCTTTAGACAGAACATTACATACCACAGCCTTTGTTACACCAGCTGCAGACCACTGGCTGGAACACAAAATAGCCCCATTTGGTCCACTCACAAATCAATGTCTCATTTTGATATAAGAACTATAAAAAAATTGTAATCATATATCAAGACATCTGTTTTAAGGAGATGAAGATGATGTATAAGAAATGGTTATCACATTGTTTCAACAAATGTTTTAATAAGATGAACATGGTATAACAAATAGTTATTACACTGTTTCAACAGCAGTTTTAATAAGAGGAACATTATATAATTACAAAATGTTAATCATATTATTTTAAGACATCTGTTTTAAGGAGAAGAAATGGTTCTCACATGGTTCAAACAGCTGTTTTAATAAGGTGAACATTGTATAATTACAAAATTGTTATCACATTGTTTCAATATCTGTTTTTAAGAAGATGAACATGGTAGATAATAAATGGTTTTCACATTGTTTTAACAGCTGTTTTAATAAATTGAACATGGTACAACAAATTGTTATCACATTGTTTCAACATCTGTTTTATGAAGATGAACATGGTATATAACAAATGGTTATCACACTTTTTCAGCAGTGATTTTAATAAGAGGAACATGATATATAACAAATGGCTATCACATTGTTTCAACAACTGTTTTAATGAGATGAACATGGTATAACAAATTGCTATCACATTGTTTCAACAGCGGTTTTAATAAGAGGAACATGGTATATACAAATTGTTATTATATTGTTTCAACAGCTGTTTTAAGAAGATGAACATGATATATAATAAATGGTTATCACATTGTTTCAACAGCTGTTTTAATAAGATGAACATGGTATATTACAAACTGTTATCACACTGTTTCAACAGCTGTTTTAATAAGAGGAAACAGATGGCTATCACATTGTTTCAACAGCTGTCTTAATAATATGAACCGTGTATAACAAATGTTATCACACTTTTTCAACAGCTGTTTTAATAAGATGAACATGGTTTATAACAAATGGTTATCACATTGTTTTAACAGCTGTTTTAATACGATGAACATAGTACAACAAACTGTTATCACATTGTTTCAACAGCTGTTTATCACATTGTAGTAAAAGCTGTTTTAATAAGACTAACATGGTATAACAAATTGTTATCACATTGTTTCAACAGCTGTTTTAAGATGAACATGGTATATAACAAATGGTTATCACATTGTAATAACAGCTGTTTTAATAAGATGAACATGGTATATAACACATCGCTACCACATTGTTTCAACAGCTGTTTTAATAATATGAACAGTGTACAACAAATGTTATCACACTGTTTCAACAAATGTTTTAATAAGATGAACAGTGTATAACAAATTGTTATCACATTGTTTTACACAAATTTTAAAAGAGATGAAAAGAATATCACATCATTTCAAGAGTTCTGTTTTAAAGATGGACGTAGTGTAACAACATGTTATTCCTGTTTTAAAGATGAATGTAGTGTAACAACATGTTATTCCTAAACATTACCAAATTCCTTGAGATACTGAGACTTTAGGTTTTGCAGGTAACTTTTTAAGCTGTCATTGTCGAGGCGAGAGTTTTTTGCTACCTGGACTAGTGCTATTCCCAGTTTAAACACAGACCTTTGTCGCTGATTCTCGGGGTCGGTTGTCATATTTCTCTTAAGACAGAAAGAAAAAAATGTTTTATTTAACGATGCACTCAACACATTTTAATTATGGTTATATGGCATCAGACATATGGTTAAGGACCACACAGATATTGAGAGAGGAAACCTTCTGTCGCCATTTCATGGGCTACTCTTTCCGATTAGCTGCAAGGGATCTTTTATATGCACCATCCCACACAGGATAGCACATACCATGGCCTTTGATATACCAGTCGTGGTGCACTGGCTGTGACGAGAAATAGCCCAATGGGCCCACCGACGGGAATCGATCCCAGACCGACCGCGCATCGAGCGAGCGCTGTACCACTAGGCTACGTCTTGCCCCCCTTCTCTTAAGAATAAATTATATAATGATCAAACAGCAAGAATATAAAATCAGTAAGAATATGATTATACTATAGCCTATTAAATCCAAAGAAAATCCAATCGGATCAAATGCCAAGCAAATTAAATTGGTAAAATTATAACTATTGATTCCAAAGGTGAAAATTAAATGGTTATTTAAAAAAATATATTTTTACAAAATCTGAAGTTTGAACTTTAATGGATGTAAGCACACATGTAAATACAAATAAATTTCATAGAATTTCAACAATAAAGCTTACCTTCTTTTGTTC
>JAECMU010277916.1:0-11654 GCA_016106625.1 Dracogyra subfuscus | reverse complement strand
AACAAAGCGAACCAAAATTATAACGGTCACGTGGTATACCAACGGCTGTGACATTGAAATGGAAATATCCGCACTAAAAATAGATTAGACCTAAGTTGTTCAACGGTTTTTTCTCAGGGGCACGTTCCTTTTTAAGAAATACAAAAAATGTATTTTGTGGTATTACAAAGACAAGGATTACTAGGATTACCAAAAAACCACTTCAGGTGAATGGAAATGTATATTCTAAATAATAAACGGTAAGGAAAGAGCAATTTCTTTTGTGAAAAAATGGGTTTATTAGCGAAAAACAACGGCGTAATGGTTAACAACTAGCCGTTACTAGGGACTGTCCCTTTAATGAAAATTTTCACGAACTGTGAAGAAACACCTCACAAATGAACAAGAAGCAAACGACAACAAATCGGATGTTGATTGTGCGAACCGTGCACGAGAAAACAAACCGAACCAAAATGATAACGGTCACGTGGTATACCAACGGCTGTGACATTGAATGGGAATATCCCTTTGAAAAATAGATTTTCTCAGAGGCACATGGCTTTTTAAGAAATACAAAAAATTAATTTTGTGGTATTACAAACTCAAGGATTACCAAAAAACACTTCAGGTGAATGGAAATGTATATTCTAAATAATAAACTGTAAGGAAAGTGCAATTTTATTTGTGAAAAATGGGTTTATTAGTGAAAAACAACGGCGTAATTATTAACAACTAGCTGTTACTAGGGCGTGTCCCTTTAACAGTTGATTAATAATATTATTTTGGTTCTCGGTCTATGTCACAGGTACCCCCAAACAATAACGTCGGATTTTAATTATAGTAACGTTATCAGGGATAAAGAGTACTCTTTATATATATGTAACTATAGCATTTGTATTACAGGTTTCTGTTTGGGGGTACCTGTGGTCTAGTTGGTTGCACTGCACGGTTGCAGCAATCAAAGCTGGCTTCAGACAACAATTCATTTCGCTATATGTTTCTATACAGCCTTAGTGGTTATAACATTTGGATTAATGTCAGCAGGCCCATGGATTTTTACATTTGCCTGCCTGGGGGACACATACCCTGAAAGGGACAACCCCTGTTGTCCAGCTCTTTCTCCCAGCATATTGAACAAACAAACACTCTCTCTAAACCAGGCCGGAATACACCCACTTTACACAAAAACTACTATTGCATGGACCGGAATTGCTACAAACAAGTCTTAATGTCACAAGTTACACATGTTTACATACTACATGCTCTCCCTTGTCACTTCAGTCAAATAGTTGCCACTTCATAACTCTGCCATGAAATAATCAGTCCAGTAGCAGACTACATGTACTAATACAGACAAATTTCTGGATTTTTGACAACCAGATGGGAAGATAACTGTAATCTGAGGCCAGATCCGACTTATTCAGTGTCGGAGTTAAACGTGCCTGAGATGTGATTGGCTAAAGTTTGTTTTGTTTATCGACACCACTAGAGCACATTGATTTAGTGTTGTTCCAACTATACTGTCCCATGGGAGAATACTAAATGCTACTACATTAATAAAAAAACTGACAAATCAAATTTTTATTTGTCTGGGGCCAGCCAGAGGAATCTGACTGTAAGGGTGCTACCTTTATTTTTCATTAGATTTTACCCACACTTTGTCAGACAAAAATCTTGAAAAAGACCATTACAATAACACAGATTCTTCATGCTAGATGATAACCATGTCATCTATATCGACTTCGCTAAAAAGCATGTACGGTAATTTTGTGCTGGCTACCATTCAAGAGGGGTGAAATGATATAAAAGCAAACATGATCATGTTAATTGTTATATTAATTATTGTATGAGATGGCCCCTGGAAGACGGAATGGTTGAGTGGGTCAGCGAATTTAGAATTGCACTATCCAGAGTTTGCTAAGCTGAATGTGGGTGCTGTCGGGTTTCTTTCTATAGTGTGTGTTTTAGTGATTAATATCTGAACTTTTTTTATCTAGGAAATTGAAAATGGTCGATGTAAATGTATTTGATGTCAAACATAGGATTGTTGTGGTATTTGAGCGGGAATCTTTGACTACTTTTTGGTGGTTGGTGATTGCCAAATGAGAGTGTATTTGTGTCCAAATGTCCATCTAGGTCTCTTATAGTCAGAGCACTCGGGCTAGTCCTTAGGCTAGTGGACGAGTACTTTTGGCCAGCCCTCTTAATAGTCTTATGTCAAACGAAACTGATATTATATATAAAGAATTTTGTTTGTAGGAAGATGGGACCAACTATAGCCGAGTTGTTAATTTTTTTTAACATAACAAAGTGCCAAAATATTTAAATGAAATGAAGATGATATAAATAACAACCCCTCCCCCATCCCAACAAAATAATGGACCATGGATGGAATTTGATGAAAAACAGAAACCAGGATAAACCTCGATATTGATGAACTATTGTACAGTGAAGCTCCCAAAACCCTCAGGACCAAGTAGAATTTCCAGTTTTATTTGTATCTTCTTCTCTTTTATACTGATATTAAAAACTGACAGTGAAAAATGTCCTGTTATGAGATAATTCCAGTTTACAGAGGGTCCAATTTTGAGAGATTTCACTGTAGTTTGCTTGAAAGGTTTTTTTTTTAATTTTTAAAATTGTTTTGGTGTTTAAAAAACAAAAACAAACTATTTTTAATCTAATGTTTATTTTAGTAATATTTCGGGCAATATGGCAGACAGTGAGATGGTCACAGAAATTGACGGTGCGGTGCTGGAAGGTGTAAGTTAATCATTTTCTTTGCTACAGTATGGGACGACTTCAGGTTTGATATTGGTATTTTAGGGGTAATTTACTTTGGTATCAACACTTGCAGTATTCGGTATTGACAAAAACCCAGTATGTATACAGATATCAGTCATGTTTTTTTTGGGGGGTGGGGGCTGTACCTGGCTCTATAAGCACATGCTTGTATAATGTTCATATTATTTCCTAATCTAGTATCTCCACGTTCAGGTGAACATTCGACATGCTGGATGTTCTTTGCTAAATTTCCTCCAATTTTAATGGGAATATGAAGTCCACACAGTTTTCTTGTTAGTATAATGTGGTAGCTATATTTTTATAGTGTTTACTTCATTAATTTCAAGAATATTTTTCAATTCCAAAATTTCTGTATTTTGAGTTTTGCTTTGTGAGTACTGTAAGTATGTGTTGACATGATATTGATACCAAATGGTATATGGTCAAATCTAATTTGCTACATATGTTGAGATACTAGTACTTTTTTTGTGAACCCGCTTTCACAAAAGTTTGTCATGGGAGTTTTTTAGTAGTTTTGTTTTACATATCCCGATGAATCTAAAAGAAATAACAGACAATCCTTATAATTAACTTTGAAACATATTTATTAATAATAAAACAACAAAATCATATTTATTTTATTTAGAAATTATTTGTTTTTGGTTCATAAACAATAATACTCAGATTTAATAAATTTGTGCACGTATCCCAGTTGGATACTAACATTTAAAAATCTGGTATCCTACCTGAGAAATTAGTATCCTAGTATACAGACTTGGACGACACTATTACTTAACTTCATCAGTAAATGATGACTCCCT
The DNA here is from genome assembly GCA_016106625.1 of Dracogyra subfuscus. Taxonomy (NCBI): domain Eukaryota; kingdom Metazoa; phylum Mollusca; class Gastropoda; order Neomphalida; family Peltospiridae; genus Dracogyra; species Dracogyra subfuscus. The sequence goes on along the minus strand of JAECMU010277916.1, from coordinate 8,070 downwards.
GTCAGCTAACCACTGGGGTTTTTCTCGACATAACCATATGTCCGACGCCGATATAACCATACTTATAATGTTTTGAGTGCGTCATTAAACAAACAAACAAAAACAAATAAATGACGACTTTAATTGTTTTAGCGAAAAATAAAAATGCAGGATTATGGTATCTTGGTGGGATAGTGAATTATTGAAGTCTGTTATCCAAAATTAAATTCTGGTATCCCCGGGATATTGGAATACCGTTAATCTCGAACACTGGTATTACAAAGTACTACAAATAATATAAAGTGACCACATTATATAATTAGTACACAACTCAGTGTTACTAATCATTAATTGCTACTGGTGAGGTACTAAATTAAAATGTGCTCACTAAAACATTTTATGACACATAATCTTGAGAAGCATCATTTTAGTCAAGAATAAACAGTTCTTACCACAAAGTCTATAAATACACAACAATACCAAGCTCCCCACCCCACACTTTTTTTTCTTTTTTCTTTTCATTTTGTTTTAAGGGTGATGCCGCACCGCGGCCCTTCTTTAATTTTCACCAAACGAGAACACTGATTAACTATTACTAATATTTTATATATATATTTAGACATATATACCGGGTAATAACTATACTGTTCTAAAGTGATGTTTTTATGTGATGTTTAAATATTGATATTTAAGATGTTTTAATACATATCTATTCAATCTTATTTTAATGATAAAGACATTTTGAAATCGTGTAATAAATTTATTTTGTATTACACATATGTGCAATCTGGACCAGAACTTTTAAATGGGAAATTCCCTTTTTATTTTTACTGCAGTTGGTGCCTTTTTATTTACTGACGTTATATATGATTTACAAATTGCATCACATTGTATTTGAAAAATTACACGAGGCTGCCGCAGTGTATGATTCATAACTGTAAGCAAATCCATGAAAAGAGTTTTGATCATAGATTTAACAAAGTGTTGTTATGATGTTAAATAAATAAAAAAGTTTTTGTAAAACATAAAAGAAGGTATGTAATAAATACAGAACTTCACATACTTTGTTTTTGCTTCCTATTTATTGTACTTGTCTATTTTGCTCAAAATAAAATTGTGCAATAAATACGAAGTGAAAACAGCGTACGTGAAGTTCTGGATATATATTGCTTGAAGATTATTGACGTGTGTGTTTATGGAATGTATATGTGATGGCAGGGTGGACAGATTCTGCGTAATGCTGCAGCATTGAGCTGTCTGCTTGGGAAGGCGATAACTGTGAAGAACATCCGTGCTGGAAGAAGTAACCCCGGCCTTAGGTATGACTTGTATTTCACACTGGTTGATATCCTAGCCCAGTAGGTATGACTTGTATTCCAAACTGGTTGATATCCTAGCCCAGTAGGTATGACTTGTATTCCAAACTGGTTGATATCCTAGCCCAGTAAGTATGACTTGTATTCCACACTGTTTGATATCCTAGCCCTGTAGGTATGACTTGTATTCCACACTGGTTGATATCCTAACCCTGTATGCTTGACTTGTATCCATACTGGTTGATATCCTGGCCCAGTAGCTATGACTTGTATTTGACACTGGTTGATATCCTAGTCCTATTTATTAAAGCCACTAAATTATATTACATTGATGTTACGGACCCCTCCCCAATTAACAAAGTTCACAATTGCACCAGTTGGCATATTACATTTACATCTAAACAGTTATAGTTCATTTTAGATCTCAGGATTTAACACACATGCTTTTTGTTTTATATCCTTGGCATGTACATGGATACTGGTAAGACTTAATAGTTACTGTGTTTTTTGAGACCCAGGAATAAAACACACAGGTGTAAACAGTCACAGTATGTTTTTTGTTTTGGACCTCGATCAGCATCAAGCTACTGTGTTTTTAAGACACAAGAATCTTAACACACAGATCTAAACAGTCGCTGTATGTTTTTGTTGAAGACCTCAACATCTGGTTAAGAGTGTTTTTGATACCCAGGAATCTAACACAGGTGTAAACAGTCACAATATGTTTTTGTTGAAGATCTCAACATCTGGTTAAGTGTTTTTTTAAACCCAGGAATGTAACACACAGGTGTAAACGAGTCACTGTATGTTTTTGTTATAAATCTCAACATCTGGTTACTGTTTGTTTTTTTAGACCCCAGGTATAAACAGTCACTATGTGTTTTTTGTTGAAGACCTCAATATTGGTTACTGTGTTTTTGAGACCCAGGAATCTAACACACAGGAGTAAACAGTCACAGTATGTTTTTTGTTCTGGACCTCAACATCTGGCTACTGTGTTTTTGAGGCCCAGGTGTAAACAGTGACAGTATGTTTTTTTAAGTTAAGTTAAGACCTAAGTGTAAACAGTCACAGTTTTTTGATGAAGACCCCAACATTTGGTTACTGTTTTTGATACCCAGGAATCTAACACAGATGTAAACAGTCACAGTATGTTTGTTTTTTTTTAACTCGACATTGGTTACTGTGTTTTTGAGATCCAGATGTAAACAATCACAGTATGTTTGGTTTTTTGGAACTCAACATCTGGTTACTGCAGTGTCTGCGCTTAACTTTTGTTTTGAGTTGGCATCCGGCAAGTGGTGACAGTACTTTCACTTGCCCGGTGCTCTTTTCAATAATACTTTTATTTATTTATTAATTATTTATTTACATTTTGTTTTTAAAAATCTTACTGTGGGTTTTCAGTCGCCCATCATTATTTTCAGTCGCCAGGGGCGATCGGGCGACTGTTAAGTTTGAACCCTGTTACTGTGTTTTTGAGACCCAGATGTAAGCAGTCACAGTATGTTTTTTGTTTTGGAACTCATCATCTGGTTAATGTGTTTTTGAGACCCAGGTGTAAACAGGCACAGTATGTTTTTTTGTTTTAGACCTCAACATCTGGTTACTGTGCTTTTGAGACCCAGGTGTAAAGAGTCATAGTGGTTTTTTTGTTTGTTGTAGACCTCAACATCTAATTACTGTGTTTTTGAGACCCAGGAATCTAACACACAGGTGTAAACAGTCACAGAATATTTTTTAGTTGTAGACCTCAACATCTGATTACTGTGTTTTTGTGACCCAGGAATCTTAACAAATAGGTGTAAACAGTCAAAGTATGGTTTTTTTGGGGGGGAGGGAACTCAACATCTGGTTACTGTGTTTTTGAGACCCAGTTATAAACAGTCACTGTATGTTTTTTTGTTGTAGACCTCAACATCTGACAGGTCTGAAGATCATCCAGGAGCTGTGTGGGGGGAAACTGAGTGGGGGGCAGGTTGGATCCACAGCGATCACCTTCACCCCTGGAGACATACAGGCAGGCTCCTTTGTGGCCGATACCAAAACAGCAGGGTATGTTGATAACATCTACAGGCAGGTCCACTAGAAGGGTATGTTAATAACATCTACAGGCAGGTCAAAACAGCAGGGTACGTTGATAACATCTACAGTCGGGTCAAAACAGCAGGGTATGTTGATAAAATCTACAGACAGGTCAAAACAGCAGAGTATGTTGTTAACATCTACAGGCAGGTCAAAACAGCAGGGTATGTTGATAAAATCTACAAACAGGTCAAAACAGCAGGGTATGTTGGTAACATCTACAGGCAGATCAAAACAGCAGGGTATGTTGGTAACATTTACTGTTAAACAAAAAGCAGGATATGTTGATAACAGCTACAGTCAGGTCAAAATAGCTGGATATGTTGATAACAGCTACAGTTAGATCAAAACAGCTGAGTATGTTGATAACAGCTACAGTCGGGTCAAAACAGCTGAGTATGTTGATAACAGCTACAGTCGGGTCAGAACAGCAGGGTATGTTGATAACATCTACAGGCAGGTCCAACATAAGGGTATGTTAATAACATCTACAGTCAGGTCAGAACATCAGGGTACGCTGATAACATCTACAGTCGGGTCAAAATAGCAGGGTATGTAGATAAAATCTACAGACAGGTCAAAACAGAAGGGTATGTTGATGACATCTACAGTCAGGTCAGAACATCAGGGTACGCTGATAATATCTACAGTCGGGTCAAAACAGCAGGTTATGTTGGTAACATTTACAGTCAGGTCAAAACAGCAGGGTATGTTGGTAACATTTACTGTTAAAACAAAAAGCAGGATATGTTGATAACAGCTACAGTCAGGTCAAAACAGCTGAGTATGTTGATAACAGCTAGTCAGGTCAAAACAGCTGAGTATGTTGATAACAGCTAGTTAGGTCAAAACAGCTGGATATGTTGATAACAGCTAGTCAGGTCAAAACAGCTAGATATGTTGATAACGGCTACAGTCAGGTCAAAACAGCAGGGTACGTTAATAACATCTACAGTTGGATCAAAACAGCTGGGTGTGTTGATAACATCTACTGGTATGTCAAGACAGCTGAGTATGTTGATAACATCTACTGTCATGTCAAAACAGCTGGGTATGTTGATAACATCTACATGTAGTACTAAACCAAATAACTTACGGCTGGGTCAAAGTTCAAGGTGCACCCAACTTTTGATAGAGAAGTGATTGGTTATAAATGTGAATGTGTTGGTTGTAAAAAATTGTATTTCATCTAGCGTTTATGTTGATTGATACACTGCAGGTAGGAGTTTTAGCCAAATATATTACTATTGTTGTCTATGGGATTTGATTTGGTAGTATACACCCAACAATCAGATCAAAACAGCTGGGTATGTTGATAACATATACAGTTAAATCTCATTTGACTGGGTGTTTGTAACTAAATCATTTAAACTCAAGAATGTTTAATGCCTTGTTTATTGATTGGTAAATGTTGTTTTTTGTTTGATTAAACAATTGTAATTGTTTGTGAAATCTTGTTTCTTTTCAGGAGTGTCTGTCTACTTATGCAGGCCGCAATGCCTTGTTTGTTATTCGGCAGTGGCACTAGTGAGCTGACATTACTTGGAGGAACAAATGCAGAAATGGCACCACAAATAGACTATACAGACTGGGTGTGTTTGGTGCTAGATATTTGTCCAGTTCTAAAAAAAAAATGAACAAAACAATTTTTGGCTAAACTCTGGTTAAAATGATGACAAAGTTTCTCTAATTGCTTTTAAATCATTTTCTGAAGAACTTTTATATTCGGTGTGATTGTTTATCAAAATTATTTTAATCATCCAATATTCCATTGATCAGTTAATATTAAAGGTCCTACATCTGTGTAAAAATTGAAACTACAATATTTTGTTACTTTAAATTTATTTGCAATAAATAACTAAAAATTAATCGATTCCACACATAATCTTTTGGTTATTAACTCTTCAGTGATATTTTTTTAAATGGCAAGATAGGTGTCCCTAATAAATTTTGGCTAAATAAAGCACAGCCGCCATCTTTGTTTCATTAGTCGGCTGACTGCAAACAATTCCTGGTAAACTTAGTGTTAAATGTGTATGCATAAAACAGACGTCACTATTTAATGCATTGACACACTAAAAATATCTGTCTTAAAATAAATAATTTCTACTAGTAAATAGAGAATACTACTTGAGTGGCCGTCAAGATGCCATTTATCTTACAGTGAGTTTTAAAATATTACTAAAGAGCAAAAGCAAGATGGATACGTTTTTAAACAATGAGATGTAAGATGAATGTTGTCCAATGGACATGAATGTTGTATTCTATTTCTAACATCCTGAAAAACTGTTTTAAAATAAATTTAAATGTCTTTTTCAACAAAAACCTATTTATGATCCTTGCGCTTATAGTTAACTTGTGCAACACAGATGAGTCCATTTCAGGTTAACTTGTATGTTAGAGTGATCGATTAAACCATTCTTTTTTTTCATTGGATTGTATGGTATTGGTGACCTGGTCATAACCTAGGAGCAGCCAGTTGTAAGTCTTTAAAATGTTAAGGCACATATAGGTGTTATCAAGTATGTATTATCAAAAACGGATGTGTAAGAAATGGAATTATTTGGTTGTGATTTATTATAGGCATATAGCTGAAACTATAAACCTTTTGTTTCAAAGTAAAAATTAATAACTATTTTTGGCTGGATCCACCATTATTATAACTATGACATGACACCTTTAATACATGGCTATGTTCTTTGGAACTGTTGATTGTTCTCCATAACCATCATTGTTTAATTAGTGGAGAGTATTTAATTATATATACTAGTTGTCAGGTGTGTTATTTGTGTAATTACAGGTTTTTAAGCCTTTAGCAGGACAGTTTGGAATGAAGTTTGATTGTGATATTGTACGCAGGTTCGTATTTTTACTACTCTATACAGGTAGACATAATAAAAGATGGCATTTTAAGACCGATGTCTACTTAACATTAACAAAGGTGTAGACTATAGCAGGTTTTACTGTAGCAGTCCTTGGTTTTTGAAAATTATAGGTGAGTGGAAAATCGCACATCTCAGTATGCTAAGGCGAGTGAAAAATCACTCTCCAAAATAAATAAAATGGGCAGTGTAGCTTCGATTGGATTTTGACTGGTATGTCTACAAAATTATCTGTTAAACCAGTATTTCTCGATTTGTTCAACAAAGAGAAATACCAATTTAACGACTACGTGGAAGCCACTGCCATGTTTTTAATGTTTATTGTTTTAATAAAAGGACCTTCCTATCAGTTAAATGAGCTATGAAAACTGTAGATTTTTGTAAACCGTGGAAATAAATATACTCGTCTATTTTACGTGCACTGTTTGTTCAGTGTAATGTGCGCTGTTTTTCACACTCGTCAGATTGAAATTACGTGCGCTGTACGAGCGCGATCACACCCGCATACCTTAAAAAGCAAGGTCTGCTGTAGGTTTCAGGTTTTGTTGTTCTACTAATCACACACAGTAATATTGCCTCAATGTGAATGTTGTTGATGTTTTCACAATTGAAGACTCTAGTGCGATACAAAAAAAGCTACTCTTTCTGATAAGAAGCAAGAGGTCTTTTTATATGCACGTTTCCACAAACAGGACAGCACATACCACAACATTTGATAAACCAGTTGTGGACCATTGCAAATGGGTCTACTGAGAAGGATCGATCTGATGACCTACCGCTTAACAGGCAGACACACTACCGCTTGAGCTATATCCTGCTCCCAGAGTTACCAAAATTGTGTAGACACAGAACAGATGCAGAGTTCGAATTTTACCATGGCAATGACTGCAAGAAAAATACTGTGGTTCCATACCTGGTTTGTGACCATGCCCTTTCCACACATTCCATGTTGTATATTTGATGAATAGTGAAATAATCATTGGTAATGATAAAAGACATCAGTATTCATTATTCATTACACTGCATAGGCTTCAACACACCAATGTGAAATCATTTGTTTGTCTTCGTGCCCCTCTAGTGAAAGATAACTTTGCCTTGGTGCCTTTCCAACTTGCCACGTGGCCTTAATTCTCATTAAACAAAAGGCAACACGTGCCTTGCCCCTCCCCCATCCAAAATAAAAGAGAAAAGAAATTCAACCCCTGAAGATAGTGTTGTTTTTGTTTATTATTTTTGTATTGCTCACTGATTGCATTTTGTCTATTACTTCACTGGTTTCCCCCAGATCTTTTACTGAATGTCGTACAATAAACTGTATCATGTGTTGTGTGTTTCAGAGGTTATTATCCCAAAGGTGGAGGTGAAGTGAAGATTACAGTGTACCCAGTGAAGAGCATAACTCCTCTCACCCTGACAGACCCAGGCAAACTTGTCAAGGTTGTCGGCAGGTCGTTTGTGGCAGGCGTACTACCAATTAAGGTAAACGAAGGTACTGAGTTTTAATACTCACAGAGTTCTTGTCTTATAGTGACGTTTGGATCGATCCCTGTCAGCTAACCACTGGATTTTTTCTCGACATAACCATATGTCCGACGCTGATATAATCGTACTTATAATATGTTGAGTGCGTCTTTAAACAAACAAAAACAACAACAAAACTTATAGTGACGTGGAATTCCTAACAATAGGCCTGGAATTTAGCTAAGTGATAGCCGTTGATAAATGTTTGACATGTAATAGCCGACGATAGATATTTGACACCCAATAGCCATTGATAGATATTTGACACCCAATAGCCATTGATAGAT
>JAECMU010277898.1:0-11623 GCA_016106625.1 Dracogyra subfuscus | reverse complement strand
GATACTACATTCCTCGTCAGACCTACGGGTATATGATACAAGGTGATACTACATTCCTCGTCAAACCTACGGGTATATGATACAAGGTGATACTACACTACATTCCTTGTCAGACGTACAAGTACATGATATAAGGTGATACTACATTCCTCGTCAGAGCTACTGGTATATAATACAAGGTGATACTACATTCCTCATTAGAACTACCGGTATATGGTACAAGAAGATACTACATTCGTCATCAGACATATGGGTATATGATACAATGTGATACTATATTCCTCATGAGACCTACCAGTATTTGGGTACACAGTGATACTACATTCTTTATTAGACCTGGTATATGGTACAAGGTGATACCATATTCCTCATTAGACCTACTGATATTGGATAGACAGGGTAGCACATACCATGGTCTTTGATATACTAGTCATGGTTCACTGGCTGGGTTCAACAACAGGAATCGATTTTAGAAGGACAGAACATCACTGGGCTTGTTTTACATCCGCATGTGCATTTTATATCATTTACTGGGTTATACTCGCCTTCAGAATAAGTAATATTCAAACTATGAAGTGAGACTGCTAAATGGCCAGACAATCTGGTATTCAATGGCTACTGAATACGTAACTCTGATGAAGATATACCCTCCTTCAGATTTTGTTGATGATAAAGTGATTAAAAACCAGTTTAATACAAACCACAAAGGACATCCTTAGTGTGAAGTGAGACTGTGAATAAAGTCAAACACTCTGGTATTGGATACCCTCCTTCAAACCCTAGTGATAAGGTGATTAAAATCTAATACAATACATACCACCTCATAAGTGATATTCAAACTGTGAAGTGATATTGTTAAATGACCAGACAATCTGGTATCCAATGGCAACTGAATAAAATAACTGATAATGAGATAGGTTCTCCTTCAGACTTCATTGACAGAGTGATTAAAAACCAATTTAGTACATACTTAATAGGATATCCTTAGTGTGAAGTGAGACCGTGAATAAAGACCGACACTCTGGTATAAGATACCCTCTTTAAGACCCTAGTGATAAGGTGATTAAAATCTAATATAATACATACCACCTCATAAGTGATATTCAAACTGTGAAGTGAATGACCAGACAATGTGGTATCCAATGGCTACTGAAAAAAAGTGTATCTGAAGAAGAGAAAGGTCCTCCTTCAGACTGTATTGATAAAGTGATTAAAAAAACAATTTAATACATACCACTTAATAGAAATCCTTAGTGTGAAGTGAGACTGTGGGTATGATACCACTCCTTCAGACTGTATTGATAAGGTGATTAAAAAAACAATTTAATACATACCACTTAATAGAAGATATCCTCAGTGTGAAGTGAGACTGTGGGTATGATACCACTCCTTCAGACTTTATTGATAAGGTGATTAAAAAAACAATTTAATACATACCACTTAATAGAAGATATCCTCAGTGTGAAGTGAGACTGTGAATATGATACCACTCCTTCAGACTTTATTGATAAGGTGATTAAAAGCTAATATAAAACATACCACCTCACAGCCAGTATCCTCACTGTAAAGAGAGCCTGTGAAGGGGCCGGACTATCCGGTATCCGATGACTTCTGAATAACACAGGGAAGTGTACCGAGAGAGGCTCATTGTTTGGCTTTTGCATTATGAGATTAGACAAAACAGAGTGGAAACGCTGGTGATGAAGGGAGTAAAGCGATCCGTAAGCTCTAGTAATAGGAAATCAACAAATGCATTGTGTCAGCCCATGTAAAACCACTTGAGTAATAAAACATAACACTGAAAACCTCTACAGGTAAAGTAATTCACTACACAGTTACCGAGAAATAGACAAAAAATCTGAAAAACATACATCTTTTTTTTTCCTTTAAGGAAATTGATCTTAGCTTCTGTAGTTTTGTGTTTATGGCAAAACAAATGACTGTTTGAAATGACTCTTCATTTAGGAAACCTAATAATGTGGTGGTGTTAACATTCTTAACAGCTAACTCAGGACTGCTGTTAATTAATACAACATAAATACCGCTTTAAAGATTTTGTTTGATGTTTTCTTTGAAAGATCTACCGATATAATGAACTTCAGTTATTTATTCAAAGCAGTAAGTACTAGAAATGATGTACCAAAATTACAGTTTCCTTTCTCACTTTCTGCCCTGACCAAAAGGTCTGGCGATGTCTGAGGGTGGAAATGCCTGAACCGTAACTGGATATAAGCATCTAAAGAATATCCAGCCATCAATCCATTTGTTTGCCAAATCGTGATGACATCATATTTAGAACAGGCAAAATAATTGGTTTGTAAGCACCAAATCATCCAATAATAGTGTACTTATCACCAATGTATGAAAATGTCTCAGTCAGAATTTATTATTTCTGAACATCATTATTTATTAAATATTATATTATTTTGAAGGTTTAAACACAAATTTTTATATTGAAAGATAAATACATTACCACTATCAACTTTTAACATGTAAAAAAAACATAAAATTAATTAATATGCAATATTCATTTCCAATTTTCTGAACTAAATAAAACAAAATTTGCTCTAATGTTGTCCATGTCCACAACCCAGTCTTTGTCTTTAAATTACAAATAGTTGTTTGTAGCCATTTGCGACACACGTTATTTCTCATCAGCTTAAATGGCTGAGAGCTTAATCTGATCACCTGATATCCATATTTGATAACAGTCAATACAAAAGTTCATGGAACTCTCTATCTTCTATTTATTTATTGCAAATTTTAAAATACATTGTGTATTTATAAATAAAAATGAGCATGATACCAAATTATCACTCATTCAGTTGTCTACACTTGTTTTGTGCTTTTCTGATAGTTACTTCCATGAATAAGTGCATCAAAGAAATTTTTTACCACTCATACACACACTCATATACATATACACACAGATACACATAAACACACTAATAATGTATTCATTAAAAACAATCAAAATCAGACACATAAACATACATGTCACTGTATAAAAAACTGAAACTCAGTAATAAACAGATGCTACAGCAATTTACAGATGATGCAATATTTTACCACACACACACCCACACACATACACACACACACACACAGAGCTTAAGACAGATGACTGATTTTATTACTAAAATACTCTCTTTTTTCATCCCACTGCCCCCTTTCCTTTCTCTCCTTTGAATTCCATCTCATTTCTTCCAGGTCTGGCAGCTCTTCCTATCTTTCAGCTTCATTTGCTGTCCACCTTCACATCCCAGTCCTTGTCTCTTGTGGCTATCTGTGCCACATACCTGCCATTCCCCATTAGCTTTTAGCTGTGGGCTTAGTCTGACCACTTCGGGGAGTGTCCAGTAGTTATTTCTGGCATTGTTAAGAGGCACTTGTAAACACCTACTATGCACCCCTAAAATACTTCGGAGATGGACACCACTAAAAAAAGAAAAAAAGAAAAACCCCAGAACAGATAAAAACAGTGTCATCCTGTTAAATAAAAGGGAATTTTTCACTAAAACAACACTTCCATCTTTTGTACCCCTCCCCCCATCATTGATACCTATAACCTACAAGGTACAATTCCTAAGAAAATATCCACCTTCAACATAAAAGGCAAACTTTGTGGAACCTCGAGTGGTCTTAATAAACAGGTCTGACTGTACATATAAACAAAGTGATTATCAATGAACCCCCATCCACACCAACACTTAATAACTTACTATGTTAAGCCCTTTGATGTCCTGCGTAATCTCGCCAACAGTGTGTCTAATCTGGTGAACTACCTGTGGGCAGTATCATCAAGGGATAGCCAATTTTCATCTTTGTCTTTGGGTAATGTGCACTCTTCATATTATTAATAGTCGGCTCAAGGATCACGTCAATCAGCGGCAGGTGGAACCCCGGCCAAATGTCACGGTTGCCATGTTGGATCACTGAAAAAGAAAATATTATTATTAAATTAAAAATTAATTTCCTGCAACATGTTCACCCATTAGGGTGTGGTTGATACATCGTAGTGTATGAAAGTATAAGAAAATATATCCAGATGGTTAACGTTTGTTTAGAGTAAATGTAAATATAACAAAGATCTTACTGACATATTTCTGCTGCTTTGGAGGTCTCGATAGAAGATCTAATCTGATGACTATCTGACCAGTGAAAATACCACAGGACAAAAGATTCTTTCCCCTACATGTTACGTATGTGAGTGTATATGAACAAGTGAAAAACTATGTGTGGAACTGCCCACAGAAGCTTGTTCATCAAAAGCAGGACTACAACAGTTGGAATTACCATTATGGATAACAAACAGTTACGAGGCCAACTGGACAGCAAGATCTGCAAGAGTATGGTAATGATTCGGGGACCCAGCCTGACATTATCTATTGTTTTTCTGGGGCAACAGACATTTTACAAAAAGGAAAAAAAAAATCTGTAAGATTATGTTATATGCTGTTGGAAATTCCACTATTATTTTAAGAACACCTCAAGAAAGGTTAACAGCACCACTAGAGCACGTTGTTTATTAATCATTGGCTACTGAATGTCAAACATTTGTTAATTCGACATGCTGGTATAGTCTTAACGAAAACCAGCTGTATGTTTCCATTAATAACAAGGGATCTTTTATATGCACTATCCCACAGACAGGAAAGCACATACCACAGACTTTGATATACCAGTCACGGTGCATTGGCTGGAATGTTAAATAGCCCAGATGAGTGCTTTATCACTGAGTTATATCCTGTTATGAACACCTCATTAAGACCAGCTATAAATATATTATAATTGAACATGTTATAAGGGACACTTTGTTCAACAACCACTTGCCAATGCTATTGTCCACTTTGCATAACATCTACTTTCTATATAAAAAAAAGAAAGTCTTTGAACATGATGATCACTTGGTTATATAAAGACTAGTTTCCATAGCTACCATGGGTGGCCCTTACATACTGGCATGTAGCTGTTACCATTTCCAATATTTAAGATTTCAAACGGAATGTACTCCATATTGATGTAATGGAGAACAGCTTGCCAGTAAATCTGACACATACAAATGGTTACTGCATGAAATACTTGTTAAATAATATCTTTGAAATAACGTTATTTCGATACCTCCACACAAAGCTGTACTAGTATTTGATGAAATGTCAAACATTATTCCACATGTTAATAATGCAAAGCAGGAGTAAAGAGTTTAGAAGAAATATTGTTTTCCATTATTAGCCAACTAGTTTTGTAAGAAAACATGATTTTCTAATCAAAAATATTTCTTAACAATACTATTACATTTCCCTACAAGAGGTGTAAACAAATTCCTATTGAAGGTGGCAGAAAGAATATAACATTTACATTGTGAATATGAAAAAAAGAAAAGAAATATAGCTATGGTGTCTACATAACAAGATAAACTGATTTTATGATGACCTGTAACAGACTTTGTGGAGTGGGAGGGGGGTGGGGAGATCTAGCTCAGTTGGTAGGGCGGTCATCCAAGGTGCTTGTGTCGTAGAATCAAATGACGTCAGTGGACTCATTATCTGATTGTTTTTCTCCCCATCCCAACCATGCAGTGCACCACAGCTGGTATATCAAAGGCCATGGTATGTGCTGGTCTGTTTGTGAGAAAGTGTTTATAAACGATTCCTTGCTGCTTATGGAAAAATGTAGCGGGTTTCCTCTAAGATTGTATGTCATAATTACCAACCTTTTAACATCCAGTTGCTGATTATTAATAAATCAGTGTGCTCTAGTGGTGTTGTTAAACAAACCTAACTTTCACTTTAATTTGTTTGTGGAGTAGTGGTAGATTATATATATAGTGTGTAGTAACTGCCCAACTGGTATATCCATGATATGTGGCAGCAAAGTATTTTCTTAAAGGTATAAACCACCTTTCTATTTACAGTTAAACGTTTGTTTTGCTTAACAACACTACTAGACCACATTGATTAATTAATCATCAGCTACTGGATGTCAAAAATTTGGCAATTCTGACACGTAGTTATCAGAGGAAACCTGCTACATTTGTCTTAATTTCATTTCATTTTCAATATTGTTTAACGTGCACATTCAGAGCAAGCTGTTATAGCGCACGCCTGTCTTGGGCACACACCTCAGCTATCTGAGCTGTCTGTCCAGGACAGAATAGAAATTAGTGGGTTAGTTGTTATCGTTAGTGAAAGAGAAAAGAGGGTGTAGCGGCCATACACCTACCCATTGAGTCCTTAAAAACTCGCTCTGGGTGGGAGCCGGTACCGAGCTGCGAACCCAGTACCTACCAGCCTTTTTTCCGGCGACTTAACCGCTAGGCCACCGAGGCCAGTTTTGTCTTAATGCAGCAAGAGATCTTTTATATGCACCTTCCCACAGACAGGGAAGTAAATACCATGGCCTTTGACCAATTGTAGTACGCTGGTTGGAATGAGAACAAACTGAATCAGTTGAATGGATTCACTGAGATAATTCAATCCTATGCTCTATTTAAAAGTGATTGGTGTTTGCATGCTATAGCAGTATAGACAGATCTGCATTGTGCAGATAGTTTAAAGAAACATTCCTGAGTTTGGTGCATTGTAAGATATTTTTTACTAATAAAATATTTCTATGATTAAACTTACATATATATATTTCCTTGTTTAGAATATCAGTGTCTGTATATACAATGTGTTTCTGGTCGTCTTAATATTTTTAAGAAACCCAAACTGGATTTTATTTTAAAATAATTTGGTATGTATGAATTTTTTTTTTTTAGGAAATAAAATGAAATTTAACCTAGTACAAATATTAGAATGATCAGAAACATGTTTAATATACAGCCACTAATATAATATTATGCAGAAAAATATATTTCATATGTAATTACAATTGTTAACTGAAAACATCTTAAAGGGACATACCCTAGTTTCAGTTCATGAAAATTAACATTAAGTTTAGTTTAATTTACAAACCTGTAACACATTTTGATAAAATTACAATTGAGTGAAACATGAGTCTTTGACTTTGAAATGGTGAAATACCCTCTAAAATAGAATAAACCTCGACTACATAACTGTTACTTCTCTGAGGCACGTGCCTTTTAAAAAATGTAAGAAATGCATTTTGTGATATTAAAAAACATCAGGATGACCAAAAACACTTTGAATGTATGGAAATGGATACTTTAAACAATAAAATTTAAGTAAAGTATGATTTCAGTTATCAAAAAAACACCTCTAATAGTCAAAACTATGTGTTAGTGTTTAAAAACTAGGGTATGTCCCTTTAAAAATTGCATCAAACTCATGAATGTCCCTTTAATAGCAATTCTCTCACCCCACATTACTTGGATCAGTAATATTATTCTACACCACCACTGAACACAGGTAATGCAGGAGCGTCGGTGTCAGTTATCACTTGCTGGATGGTAACCATGGCATGTATACTGAGCAACATGTATTGGTTTATTGTCCATGAGGTCAGAATAAACAATGCTTTAAATTTTAGTTAGTGCCCCACTGATCACTCACAATGGGGGAAATATTTTTAATATTTTCTCAGCGAGAAATATTATACATTGGTGAAATGTTGTAGTATGACTGGATCATTTGATGCTTACAAACCAATGACCTTGTTGATACTAAATACCATGTCATCACGATTTGGCAAACTTACAAAATAATGTCACATAGTTTAAAAGAGAGCATTTAATGTCTTTTTGTTTCTAATAACATTTTCCATCCCCCAAATGTGATTTCAATACAAATGTTTAATCAGATATGTTTTTTGTTTCAAAAAATATAAATAGAACTTTGATGTTTTTACATTATAGCAATACTCAGAATAGTGTGTAAAGTACTTAACATTGGTTATATATAGGCCTACAATATATAAGGATATATATTTTTTTAAATGGTTTTAGAGAACAAAACAAAACATAACTTATAATTAATTCTTAAGAAGCTTTCTGAGAGTACTGCTAAAGCAATATGTGTCCCCTACAGGGTCCAACAAAGCTTTTATCTTCTAACTTTATGAACCATAAATACGTGAAAAAAGGGTAAAATGCTAAGAAAGTTAAACTTGATCTGTAACAGTACATGATAAAGCTATATAAAAAATGGTTGCTCGGTATCTGGAGACACTGTGAAAAAACATCTGGATTTTTTTTTGTTTCTCTTCAGTTCAAGGCCATAACTCTATAAAAAAAGTGGAATGAATGAATGAATGTTTAACGACACCCCAGCACTATAAAAAAGGATAAATCACCATAAAAGTTAAATTTAATCTTTAAGAGTATAGATTAAAGCTACATGTATACTGAACATTTCAGCTCAATATCTCAAAACACTGTGAAAAAAACATCGGAATTTTTTTTTTCATGGGCCATAACTTTGTCAAGAATAGGTACATTTGCCATGACATTCAAACTTGATCTGTAAGAGTACATGATAAAGCTATATATTTCAGCTCAACATTATAAGGCATTGTGAAAAACACATCCATGAACACATAGGATGGATAGATGGATGGATGGATGGATGGATGGATGGATGGACAGAAGGACAGAGATGAAACCTATGGGTTGGATTTGTAGAGGACTAATAACAAATTCAGTACATGCAGCGATTATGAAATTTATGTCCCTCGTGAAATAATTTTCATATTATCATTCACTTAAACTTGTGACAACTTAAAACGTTTTTATTTGGGACATACATTTTATAATAACAGTTAACTCATTTATTATACTCTATATATCACATATTTTTTAATAACCGGTAACTCATTTATTATACTCAATATATCACATATTTTATAATAACTAGTAACTCATTTATTATACTCTATATATCACATATTTTATAATAACAGTTAACTCATTTATAATACTCTATATATCACATATTTTATAGTAACTGGTAACTCATTTATTATACTCTACATATCACATATTTTATAATAACCAGTAACTCATTTATTATACTCAATATATCATATTTTATAATAACTAATAACTCATTTATTATACTCTATATATCATATATTTTATAATAACCGGTAACTCATTTATTATACTCAATATATCACATATTTTATAAGAACTGGTAACTCATTTATTATACTCTATATATCAAATATTTTATAATAACTAGTAACCCATTTATTATACTCTATATATCACATATGGCATATCTGTTTTACTTACAGCTCGATGACATCATATCTCACTAATAGATCATTGGTTCATGAAACAGACAACCTTGCTCTATTAAAGGAAATGGATGAGTATTATCTCTTTATTAATTTGAATTACTTTATCACATACCCATCTAACCTGTTATAAAAAAATAAACTGCAAGACATGCAACCCTCATTTGTTAGTCAGCTCACCTACACACTTACATATTCACATTAATATCAGTTACGTGTATCTGGTCTCATGTCATAAATCTTCACGTGTCTGGATTCTGACTCCAACAAAAAGGAAATCACTTCTGATTAATGAGAACATCTTAGGTGCAGTGCATGGTTACTTCTTTAAAAAGAGGAATAAACCTTTATGTAATGAAGCATTCAACAAGATTTAATTTCAGTTACAAGGACCACACAGATAATGAGAGATGAAACCCACTGCCGCCATGTCATGGGCTACTCTTTTTCAATTAGCAATATGCATCATCCCACAGACTAGTTCTGGAGCACTGACTGGTGGAAGAAATAGCCCAGTGGACCCACCCACCAATGGGGATAGTTATTTCTTTAGAAATGGGACTGATATGTATTAGGCTCATATCCAGGGTTGAAAATGAGCAGTGATCTGGCTATTGGCTAAGGGTGACTAAGAATTTTACAATTTAGGTAGTCTGCTGGGAAACCAATGATTTCAGCATCTGGCAAGTATATTACTAGTTAAGAAAGAAACATACTGATACTGAATCAAATGTGACAAAACACACCACAAATCCGGCAGCAGAAATCATATAACATGTTCTATATTTTGACAGCACCAACATAACAAATATAGATAAAAGTTATATAAAAACTAATCAATTTAAACCCATACCATCTCAAATAACATTTTATTGGGGGTGGGGGGTGGGGTGTAAAAGTTTTTTTTACAAATTTCCATCAAACTGCATAGGTTAACTTTTTTTCTTCTGATACATGTTTTAAGGCAATTAATGAAACATCCAAGGTAATCTGAATGACACAAGGTAATACATGATCAGGGCCGTATCTCTGCACAAAGCAGAATAGTGGATGATTCCATGAATCTCTATCTAGTGACTTATCTATAGGAAATAGCAAATGTTTATGTGCTTTATGACACACTCAATACACTTTATTTACTGACATATGGCATCAGACATGGTTAAGGACCACACAGATATTGAGAGAGGAAGCCCGCTGTCGCCACTTCATGGACTACTCCTTTCGATTAACAGCAAGGAATGTTTTATATGCAGGGTAGTACATACCACTGTCATTGCTACTCCAGTTGTGGAGCACTGGATAGAATGAAAAATAGCCCAATGGGCCCACTGAAGGGAATTGATCTGAGATCAATTGTGCATCAGGCGAGAGTTCTATAGGAGAACAGCCACTCTTGCATCGCCACAAAGTGGACTGCCATGCCCAGACTAGTTTACTAATGCACACACAGTTCTACCTTTATTTTTGTACTGGATTATCATTTACCACAAAGAGGGTGTAGTGGTCTTAGGTTTTACACCTAGCCACTAACTCGTTAAAACTCACTCAGGGTGGGAGCTGGTACCAGGCTGTGAACCCAGTACCTACCAGCCTTATCTCTGATGGCTTAACCATGACACCACTGATGCTAGTCTATAGCATGCTACATCAAACCCTCACAACTTGTTATATAATTTATATGAACAGTACAGGTGGTGGCTTGTTGCAGGATAGTATAACAACCTTTTGTTAATAACCAGTTACATACAGACACACAACCCTATAGCCATAAGTACTTGGGCACCTCAACTCCAGCATTACAGACAGAGCTAGCTGCAGATGGTTGGCCACCTTTTCAGCAGAATACCATTCCATCATATGGTGAACACATACAGACTTTGCTGATTTCTGGTTTGTTTTCTTACACAGATACAAGAGCAGCCACTGACAGATTGGTTAGGCTAAGTGCCCAGGTTTCACCTCTACTCGTATTGACAAAACAAATCTATTGTCATCCATTACAAGAATATTTCTCAAAGCAATGATGGCATAAAGAACTGATGTATTTCTCAAAGCAATGATGGCATAAAGAACTGATATATTTCTCAAAGCAATGATGGCATAAAGAACTGATGTATTTCTCAAAGCAATGATGGCATAAAGAACTGATATATTTCTTAAAGCAATGATGGCATAAAGAACTGATATATTTCTCAAAGCAATGATGGCATAAAGAACTGATATATTTCTCAAAGCAATGATGGCATAGCAATGATGGCATAAAGAACTGATATATTTCTCAAAGCAATGATGGCATAAGGAACTGATATATTTCTTAAAGCAATGATGGCATAAAGAACTGATATATTTCTCAAAGCAGTGATGGCATAAAGAACTGATATATTTCTTAAAGCAATGATGGCATAAAGAACTGATATATTTC
>JAECMU010277800.1:0-14877 GCA_016106625.1 Dracogyra subfuscus | reverse complement strand
CTTTTGACAAGGTGGCCAAAGACAAAGCAATCATTACACGTGGCTGGCAGCTTGCTGGTCTATGAGACAAGTAGACAATCTTGAACCGCTCCAGTTGTGTTTACATTTTTGTTTAGGACGAGATAGACGGGCTCCGTTACCCATAGTCAGTGTAATTAAACTGTCGCGCCTACGATGATTTGTGCTCCATTTGTGTTGTGTTATATAAACGTATCGGTATTTTAAATTTTTATTGTTTTGTTTTAATACAGACAAAACATAGAAATAAATACGTCATATTATTAATGCGAATAGCATGGCCTCGCATTTTTCGCATTAATATTATGATCGCATTAATTTCAGGATCTACAGTATTTAATCTGACCTTGGACACCTTGCACTCACCCACCCCCACCAATGTCAATGGACTATTCCAATAGTCAATGGGCTAGAATTTATCTTCTCCAAGGTACAAGGTACAAGTCCAAGGTCAGGATAGTGTGAAAAAGGAAATTACGTTAATAAAAAGTTAAAGAATCTTAATACATTTTTCTTTAATTATTAAAAATTTTAACATATTAATAAAAAAGAAACGGATTAAAATATACTGGCAAATTTTTGTAATTTTAGAAAGCTGAAAAAAATCAGAAATCAAAACCACTCACCAAAATACTTTTAAGTGTGCAAAATCCACCATTATTTTTCAACAATATATCAATTAGTACATGACATTTGTTCCCCCAAATAAAAATACAATTCGCCAATTGTTCCTGAAATTCACATTTGGCGAGTAGCAGAGCCTAGCCCTGCAAGCTCAACAATATAAAATTAAACCAACTCAAATGTATTAAATTGGAACTTTATATACTTCCCAGAACCCGACTGTTCAAATATGCTTGTTATTTATAACAAGAAAGCTGAATATAATTTTTTTTAAATTTAACATAATTGTTAAGAGTATAACCGATTTTTAACTCATAAGATTCTATTACAGTACACACGTTGTCTTTCTTCAAAAGCTGCCCATGCCATGTGTATGTACGGTTTCTTTGGTAAGTGAATCTCACAAGCTCGTCGGTAGACATTCTGAACACCTTCTATACTGTGCTGCTCCAAATACTTTGCATACTGAAAACAAAAATAATTAAACATCTTTCAAAACACATTAGTGCTGAATTAATAACCGTATTATAAAATAACCAACACTTTTCTTATTACAACCTAATACATGAAATGGATATAAATTACAGAACAGGATTTAAATAATTTTAGTTAATGAATTCAAAAATAAAATAAAATTAGGTTCAAGATTTAGTTTTCATGGCCAAAATGTTGTTCTGTGATATATTAATTAAGTAAAATAGTTTAAGATCATTTTAGATATACTGAATAATATCTAAAAAGCAATTATTGTTGCAATGAATTCACAGTTGACAAATATGGCCAAATATTATGCCAATTTTTTTTTTATAGCAGTAGAGCTCAATATTGCACACAAACCATAGTTCTATTCAAGTGTACCGCCAACTGATTATGTAATAAATAATTACAATTTCTTTTTGAAATATTATTCCTTATGACAGTAGACAAATGCTGTAATTGAATGAACAACTATGGAACAACTATGGCTATTGACTCGAGGATTACCTTCATCCAGAAATCTTCATAGAGTGCACATGCAATCATACATCTTTCAAACAATACCACAACTCTCTCGTGTGATCCATGTTCGATTTCAAAATCTAGGTACTCTCGCCAATTCTTAAGCTGAGCCCTTTCCAGTGGTTTTACGTGAAAGTATGGTCTTCTAACCTGAACGAAAAAAAGTCACAGTAACTTGTAAAACTTTTTAATGATATGTATTTCCAATCACTGGCATTTCAAACATAATTTACTTGAAAATCAACACATATAGCACATCAACAGATAGTAAATAACATAAACCACTTAGTTCTACATACTAATGCAAATGGATGAGGGTTATCTTACATTTTAATATTTAAATATATGAATCGTATTAATTGAAAGTTGCAACTAACATGTTAAACAGGTTCTATAAACCTCAGTATTGTAGGAACTAGTAAAGGACATTTTTTACTTACTGCTTCTTCAAATGCCCATCTTCTGCTGACTTCATTTTCATTCCTTTTAAACATAGCTTCTCTGATATCTACTATTTTAACACGCAGCTTTCTTGATTCTACATCATCACTCTAGAATATACAAAAACGATTGTCAATACAAAATGTCATATAATTAATATAAAATATCACAATATTTTGCTACAAATTTACTGATTAAATAATTTCAAAACAGAAAATAAAATAATTTCAAAACAAATTATTACAATGTACTATGGAAATTTCATAACACAATTAATTTTCCAATTTAGTTAAAGCTATATACAAATGAATACAATCATCATTCACTGCATACAAATTCAAACTTACACTTTATTCTTCGCAATAACCACCATGGTTGCAAATCCAATTTAAATGATATCAACTGTATTATATCATCTGTCCCCTACTGGATACAGTCAAAACAAAGAAATCAGCAGCTAATATAGGACAGAAACAAAATACTTTTTATATATACTTTCAAAAGGCCTTCGACATATGTCTATTCACAATTAAGCCAATTTCAGACTAAAGCAGGCAGACTGAAATGGCAAAATGCAACTGGAGTACACTTTGTATGAATTCTATATTACGGTGGCCTCAAATTAAAGCTTCATACACACCATGCCACCATCGTAGCCGAGACCAGGGGGAGCATCAACACCAGGGGGAGCATCAACACCTGGGGGTGCATCAGTTCCAGGCGGTCCCTCGGTTGCCAGCTCATCACTGTCTTGAGCATCTTTCACAACTTCTTGTCTCAGTTTTAAAAACTCATCCAGTGACAAGATTTCTTTAGGGTGATGATCTTCAACATGTTTTTTGAAGCTAAAATAGACAAACATTACACTTCACATTTAAAGGGACATACCCTAGTTTTTAAACATTAAGACATAGTTTTGACTATTAGAGGTGTTTTTTGATAACTGAAATCATACTTTACTTAAATTTTATTGTTTAAAGTATTCATTTCCGTACATTCTAAGTGTTTTTGGTCATCCTGATGTTTTTTAATATCACAAAATGCATTTCTCATATTTTTAAAAAGGCACGTGCCTCTGAGAAGTAACAGTTATATAGTCGAGTTTTATTCTATTTTAGAGGGTATTTCACCATTTCAAAGTCAAATGCTCATGTTTCACTCAATTGTAACTTTATAAAAATGTGTTACAGGTTTGTAAATTAAACTAAACTTAATGTTAATTTTCACGAACTGAAACTAGGGTATGTCCCTTTAACACGTCTTCATTAACCAAGATTAACTGACTGCAAGCCATTCCATATATCTAATTCCAAAAATATATTACACTGCCATTTTTAAATGCTAGAATAAGAAATAGCTTATTAAGTTATGTTGTTACACTCTAGTAACATGCATTTCATTCACTAATAATATTGTACCATTGCAAGATAACCGAATACAAATTGTATTCCAGTTTCAGCCCTGCATTAGGATAATTTATTTTGGCAACTTAGTTTAGTTAAAACACTAATTGTTATAGTGTTAACTTGCAAGTGTTGCCAGTGAAATGTAATATTTTAATCAAGTTTAAATAAATCAAAACATTTGAATGAAAACCTGAAAATTGTACGAGTATTATGACGACCCATTACTATTCAAGCCCAAAGACATTTACATATAATAAAATGATTTACACAAATCACAACAAAAACAAAGAAATAGGTAACTGACATCAAATGAGATCGTTGACTTGCAACAAGATTAAGAAAAAAAAAGAAATGTTTTAATTAACGATGCACTCAACATATTTTATTTACGGTTATATGTCGTCAGACATAATTGGTTAAGGACCACACATATTTTGAGAGGAAACCCACTATCACCACTTCATGGACTACTCTTTCCGATTAGCAGTAATGGATCTTTTATTTGGCTTCCCACAAGCATGATAGCACAAACCATGGCCTTTGCTGAACCAGTTATGGATCACTGGTCGGTGCAAGTAGTTTACACCTACCCACTGAGCCTTGTGGCCAGATTAAGAATGCCCAATGACTATGTGTGTGTAGTGCTAACTTTGGTCACTGACAGTGCTCCAGTTAACCCTTTACAACTTTGAATATATGTCTTACCCCTGCAATGGCCTACAATTTTGTTTGCTGTGGGTTATATTCCAACACCTGCACCCGCCCCGGCATGTTTTTAGCTGTGGACATTTTTTTACTTGCAGGAGTTGGATGGATAACATTGGTGTATGTCTGTTAAAGACAATGGTGTAACAGTAGTAAAGATAGTTAATTTAATGAGCTCGGACTATCTTAGAATACAAGATCTCCAGTTTTGCAACATATCACAGACTTTTCAATCATAATAATGCAAAATACTTCACTTGTCAAAATGATGACTATACAGCTGTGTTGGTATACACAGAAGTCGATCATACAACTTGGTGACGGCTTTATAGTTATTCCTCATAGTTTCCCATGAAATGTAAGAATCCCACAACTTGTCTGACCTGAAGTCTGTGCCTGCAGCAGCAATAGCTTGCTCATACAACCTAGAAATACAAAACATTTAATTAAAACAGTGTCTTGATACAAGAGCAATTTTGAGCATATTGTCATTTTTCGAACATCATAAAATATTGTTTGTTTCCAGTTTCCAAATCCTGCCAACACTAAATCTTTTGTTGTATGTCCATTTATAAAAAAGAAAAACCCCAGAAGATTTCAATGGAAACATTCCAAAACTATCACTATTTTGATGTCGTTATAAATCAAATCATTCTATATTTTAAAACAATTGTTGAGCCAAAGAACTGTTTTCTTCTAACGACTGATGAAGATACTTCCCTTCAAATGTGAGATATTGGGCAGAGTTCCGACTATCAGAAAAATGTCTCATGAAAATGTGCAATGTGTTCAGATTTACTCCAGCGACAAACTGGCTGTGTAAAGATGTGTTAAGGACCTTCTAATAAGCTAAGGGAGGGGGTGTTTACTGACACTGATGAAGTTTATGGCTAAATCAAATGATTAAGTATGTCAGTTAAATCTCAATTTGTTTCATTATATTTTATCAGTGGTCACTGGGAATTTCGATGTTTTTCGTGGATTTGAAAGTGACACATTTCAATGAGTCCATGGACTACTCTTTGTTTATGGATTTCTTGTAAATAACATTCCAATGATCTTGTTAATTCTAACATGATCAACATTCTTCTAAGCATCCTGAGTATTTGTACTTCATTTCTATTAATTGGACCAAGTAATTGCATAAAACCCAAGTGTGTACTTTAATACTGGATTTAAAAGTACTTGTTCATACAGAATAAAACTAACATTGTAAATTATAAAATTGGTAAGTCTTAGATAAACTAGAAAATATCTTATTCATTTTTAAACACAGAACCCTTCTTTTTCAGTTTTCATTTAAAAAAAACATAGTTATAACTTCTTTATAACCCAGTGGGTTTCCGTTTCAAAAAAAGTTATTTTCTGTTTCATGTTTTTGTAAATTCTGTTTCATTTCTGTTTCAGAATACATATGTAGGCCTAATTAACAATTTAAATAACATAAGTTGTGACAAATTAACATAACAGGCACTGAAGGAGACAACACTGTTTACTTTTTTATTTTTCATAATTCTTGACAAAATATAAATTTTTGCATATTAAAAGATGAAAAAAGAAAGAAAACAAAGTACCGTTTGTCAAATATATCATATATTAAAAAAATGATTGTTGGGTCTCTTTTACTTGTTTTGGTTTCGTACAACTGACTGGCGTCGACATCATCGCTATTAATTTAAAGTAGGCCTCATATTAGTAGCGAAAAATCTGAGCAAAGGTCACAATTATAACAACTAGGCTACATAAAGCGTAAGTCTCCAACAATTGAGTGCACTATTTTATTCAACAAACGTAAACATTTATTTTTTCACCGCTTTGACAGTCTAAAGTCATCTACAATTTGGAGTATGCACATGACACAGTGGAAATAAAGTAACAATGCAATGTTAAGCCAGCCTGGTTCCTGAAGTGGTCATTCAGTTTAATGTGTAGCATAAAAATCTTCTAAGGTTTACAGGAAGCATATAATCCAGTCTAGCAGGGTTTTTTCTGCTCGGTCTGGCTGAATATGACACTAAGTGTTTGCCAATAGTACCGCACACTGGCCAATCATCAGTTTTACAGTGTGTGGCAATAATTAATCTTAATATTTTTAACTTCGCAGAAAATTGTAATTCCGTTTCACAATGGGAATTTTGTGAATTCTGTCCGTTTTCCGCGATCGTGGAAAATCACTGGGTCTATATGTGTTTCTATCTAATTAAGGTTTCTATCTAATTAAGGTTCAGGCCCGTCTATTATAGACCATGCAACTGCCTCGACTGTCTGCCCAGAATAGAAGCTAGTGTTAGTTGTACTTATGAAAGGAAACCTGTCACTTATTACTAAACAGCAAGGAATCTTTTAGATGCACTCTCCCACAGATACAGTACATACTACAGCCTTTGATAAACCAGTTTGAAAAACACTCACTAGCTTTAGAGTCAGTACAGCAATTAAAAATCCTATTTCCAATGTGTAAACGTTGAACATAATACCTACCAGCCTTAAGCCTCATAACATTACAACTGTAATTTTCACAGCATGTAATAGGCAACAACTCCCCCCACCCCCCAGCCTCAGCCACCTTGAATGACATGTAATTTTCTCTTTATATAATTTAAATGATACCAGTAATCTGTCATGTGTGTATCTATATACATATATATTTTACTTTGACATTATATTATGTACTTGCCTCTGCATTTTGAAATAGATAGCAATGTTATAAGATTTAACAGTAAACCAAATGGGTGATGCAAAATAACTGTTCTTCGTATCTTACTTTTATCTGAGAAATGTTTTTAATTGGCAACCGAAGACATTTTAACATTTTGTTTGAAAAGACACTGCTTTTAACCCCAGCTGGCTCCAGTGTTATTATAAACTAATTCTGTGATTGCTCTTCAAAATTAATTTTTGTCAATATTTACAAGCTTTACTTAAAATCTTCCCAGAGAACGCTATTACTCACCTTGAGTTAATGAGGGCAGTGATTTATTACCCGGCGAATACTTTTTAATTGTTAAGGACTGCAATAACCATAAATATATTAATACCAGTGCTACTCCAAAACAAAAAGGAAAAACTTGCTTTCTTGTCTTGTCTTCCACATGTTCACTTGAACTGAACTCAGTTATGTAAAAATTGATGTAATGTAACCACAGATCAACACTTAAAGGAATTCCTTTAAGACCTCTTTCAAAAATCTGAAAAATATAGAACAAAATAGTTATTAAAACAGTTCAAGGATTTTTAAAACATGCGCTAGAGTATAGGTTTGCACGGAATATTGTGACAAAGCGAGCGATTCGGTATCGGCATTCACAGTACGACTGTTTAATTACCATATGTCAATCCATTGTAATACGATGTTGCACGTTCTTCTCACCACATCTTCAGCAGCCTCAACTTTCCCCTGGTTCAAAAGCAATATTTCCCTAAGATTTTATCAACTTTTGTAACCAGTTTCTCCCCTACCTTGAAGGCAGATGGAGTGGAATATTGGTCTGCAAAGAAAAATATGGCATAAAGCAAAATGCATTTCATTTTATAATCAGTCCCCATTCTCATCACTGGGGCACCTCTAAACTTTATTTTAGCAATTTAAACAAAAATATTGATTAAAAAATTTAAAATGTTTTACTTGCGTAGGTTTTCATTTTTTCAGAATTAAACCAAAAATTCTGATTGTTATTGAAGCCAAAATAAAATAAATTGAAAAAAATATTAATAAACCATGAGAGTTTACAAAATTATAATTAGAAAATTATAACTAAATTAAACCAACTTTGTACTATATTCGACTGTATCCTCAAAAAGAAAAAAACATAGTTAGTTTTGTTTGCTTAATGACACCACTAGAGTATACTTTTAATTTGTCGTCAGCTATTGGATGTAACATTTGGTAATTCAGACAGTCTTGGAGAAACCCCACTACATTTTCATGACATGTTGTAGCGCACGTACATGTTAGCAGGAAGGAATCTTTTATATACTTTCCCAGACAGAACAATATACAACATGGCCTTTGATACATCAGCATGGGTCACTTGTTGCAACAGAAATAAACCCAGAGAATAGGTCCAACATGGAGGTTTGATCTTATGACTCTAGCATCTCTATCATCTAAGCTAAATCCCCCCCCACCTTATCAAGGAACTAATAAAACATGACTATGTACCATCTAGGCTGAAGAGTCTGGTATGGCATGGTTTCACAAATAACACTCAAAATTAGGGATATGGCATGTGGCTAGGCTGTTCGGAAAGTTTTGCTTTTAAATACCCCAGGGACATTTTTGTTCACTGTCACCGATTGCATTAAAACAATCCAACTAGATCTATATTTTTGCATTTTAATAAACAATTAAAAAAATATCCAATATGAAGTTTAGAACCAAAATATTTTTTCCAAAAATGTTTGAAAGATATTTTTGTCTTCTTCATCCTAAAGTGTATACTATATGAACACAAAACCTTTCGTAAAAAAATAAAAAGGCAACCAAGACAATTATCACATTCATATGGAAAGAAAATTAATAAAATCATTAACACAAGAGAAATGATTAGACAGGTTAAAAAGATTATATCAAATGACCTAAAGCACAAATCACGCATGTACAAGAAACTACTAAACAAAAATGAAAACAGGGATAAAAATGACATTTGAAAAATATTATTATTAGTCCTGAAACGTTTTTAGCTTTTAATCAATTAGCAAAACCAGGGGCAGTTTTTCTGGTAGTTCTAAATGCCCAGACTCTTCCAAAAAATTGATTAAATTTTAATTTCCACAGAAAATATTCAGGTTTGTACTACCAAAAGTAATAAATAAAACATAATTTTCATTATTAGGGTTAGAAATGGAAAAGAAATATTTACTCCCATCAAATACATGTACATACTAGTTTTAAAAAGAAATAGGTAACAATTAAAACAAGACAAGAGGCTACTACAATTTGTGACTTTGTTATCTATAAGATTTTAAATGTGCATTGTCATCTATAAATTCAATTTAAAGGTTGCAAGATGCAATTTGTAAATATTTTCTTTAAACTGAAATTTTTTTTATTTCTAGAGACATGATTTTACTATATAACTACAGTTCTTAGCAATGTTTTACAGTTACAATATAGGTTACAGTATTTGTTTGAATAAAAAATATAATTTTACCTTTGTTGTCAGATGTTTTCGAAAGACCTTGTCTGCAGAAAAACATAATTGTTAGATATGGTTTTTTTCAAATTAATTTTTTTTTATCAATGTACATCGTCTTCGCGTAGAACATCTGTTGGTTTATTTTAAGCGCGTACACAAACACGATAACGCGGCACACCATATACTGTGCAATAATATACTTAAAGTGGTACATATTTACCTCCAATGACTTATCCAGATTTCCATGTTTTTTCTCCATGTCACTGTACTTCTTCCAGTATCCATAACAATATGGATAATGACAGAAGAAAGAATTGTAAGCTTCTTCAGCTCCTGGCAAATCATTCTGAAAATATACAAAAATAATCCTAAGCTGATAGTAGTAATCTGTTATCAACTACATTACATAATATATTAATAACACAACAATCAGGATATTCCTAACAAAACTCCCCACACACAGGTTTGTATTATTGAAAAGTGTAAGGCTAAGAAAAGTAGGAAGGGGGAATGCACATGATGCTCTGTCCTACAGTACAACAAATGAATCAATATATTTAACAAACTTGATCAAATCATACAATCTCAAAACTTATCTTTGTGCTTACTTGTCAGCTACAATTGCTTTTAATTGTGTTGGTAAAAGTCTATTTTGAAAAATTGCATTTACAATTTACATGTAACTTGGTTACCTCTTGTTCTACAAACTGAAGCAGGTATGTCCAACCAGTGAAATCAGTCGGATTTTCTTTCACAGCTTTCCAGTACTTTTCTAATTCCGATTCTTTTTCCTTTTTTATCTCTTCTTTCTTCAAATCTTTTTCAATTTCAAGATCTGCAAATGAAAACATACACATGATAATCATGGTATACAATCAAATGCTCATAAGACAAAATCTCACAACACTAATGGAACAGTAGACGACGGCAGGCTGTACAACTGTCTTCATTTTTAAAAAAATGTTTTTTAGGAAGAAAAAAAAGCCAATGCTCTCTGTGCTGTCTTAGGTTCCTGTCGGTGCTCCGATCCTGCACAAGGCTAAAGTTATAGCTGGCATGGGCCAGGATGCTAATCTTGAAGGCCGTTATCGTGATTCAGCCCTGCTTAAAGTATGGGAACTTTGATGATTTCTATAATGTAGGATATTCAACATGTGATATCTTCTGTAATGAAAGCATCTACCTACAAGCCATCACAATACAGGGTAATCCCAGTATTAACCAACCAGAACGCTTTTATTTATAGCGACTGTTTTGCAGAGTGGCGATTTTTACCATCATAGCTTTTACTGGCCACTGCGCTGGTTGATCACATACCTAATCACTGTATTCAACAGCCCTTGAAATTAAAATACGTTTGCTACGGCAGTTATGTGCCGTCGCAAATAAATTTTGCAACGGCACCAGGGCGGCAATTTTAAAGAAAAGATAAATTATGTCAAAATTCTTGACATATGATGCACTGCTGTAATAATATGCTAAAATATTACATCTTAACTTTACTTTTGTAAGCTTCTATATTGAAATAAACCAATTTATATTAATTGAGGAAACTGAGGTACACACGATAAATTTATGCTTTTGGGGGGGGATCTGTAATTGGACAAGAGTTCAGAGAGAAATGCCTACAGACTTTTCACCACTCACAGATTTGCGACGGCAATGAAATACTGTCGCAAATCAAGTTTGCGATAGCTTTTGCGACGGCACTGCCGATTGCCGCCGCAAATTTCGAGGGCTGATTCAATTAAATATAAGTAACACAATTGGTTACCTTAAGAAGTATGGGCAAGTAGAAAAATGTATGGGGCAAGTGCATATCTGATTGGCACTTGCCCTATGGCAAGTAATTTTTTAGAAAAATGTTGAACCCCTGAGCTAGTTTTGAATTTGAATGACATCACTTTGAATCGTCTTACACTAATCATACATTGGGTACATGACGTTTTTGTTTTAAGAATGCTAAAAAAAATTCCAATGCAAATTTGCTATTTGAATTTTTTTGTTTGAACATTGCTAATGCCTCTGAATGTTTAAAAAAAATAAAAAATATTATGATTATAAAATTGTACCTTTTACGAAATATGGACTTCAAGTGAAATTACGGTAAGATATGCTATATTTATTGTGTACGAACTTACGAAGCTAGCCCAAATACTCAAACTGTAAGAGAGCTAGACGGACATTTGGACGTAAATACGCTCTCAACAGTCAGAGACCATCCTATGTCTTTTTTTGTCAAATCTTGACTACCAAACGGTTGGCAAAGATTCCCGCTCGAATACCACAACAATCCTATGTTTGACGTCAAATATCTCTACATCGACCATTTTCGAGTTAACAGATGAAAAAAAAATCCACATATTAATCACTAATACATATACTACAGAAACAAATTCGCCAGCACCCTCATTCTCATGAGAGTGCGCGCCATTCGTGTCGTTCCGTGTACACAATTCAGGGCTTTCCCCAGGGTGTTTAGCTGATACAGCGCGTGCTCCCTTAGCCTGCCAAGTAAGCGCCTTCATGTCTGGTAAGCGCCTTAATTGCAGGACCGTGTCGGCTTAATTTGTAACATGTATACAAAACAATGGAGCTGTGATCCGTAACGTCATTCACCGTTTTAATTGTCGGCGGGCTTGTGCTGGTCACGTCGTACGGGTGATCGGCTACTACTAATCCGCCAGGTAACTGCTTGTTGTAATAATGTCTATATGCTAATTTTAATAATCACGGTTATTAATTTTAACGGCATTCATTCGACACGTATGACAGCAATGTGACAGCGATTCAACGTTTGGAAGATATGTAAGTTGCTATTTTAATTTTATAAAGTCTGAACCAAAGTAATAAAAACAAACCGACAATGCATGTCAATTTGAATACACATGCCAGTTCAGGGCCAAATGACGTATTGGCTATCCCAAGGGCGGAGTTCAGCCAGACCAAGTGAAAAGAAAACGTTCGCTAAACTGGTTTGTGCGCTTCATGTTAAACCAACGGACACCAGTCAAGTAGTTCGCGAACGTTAGGATGAACGTTCGTTGGCTGAACTGAGAAAAGCTCTCAGCGTAATATACG
The DNA here is from genome assembly GCA_016106625.1 of Dracogyra subfuscus. Lineage (NCBI taxonomy): Eukaryota > Metazoa > Mollusca > Gastropoda > Neomphalida > Peltospiridae > Dracogyra > Dracogyra subfuscus. Next base: position 2,465 of record JAECMU010277800.1, on the reverse strand, counting down.
TCACGCTTCAAAGTCAACTGACACTATGTGCCAAGAGACATCGTTGCGAACTAGAACAATACGAGTACACAGGAGTAAATCTTGATGTAAATGTGTAGAAAAACAATAGCCGTTTGCATCAATAAAAACCTTAACGGCAGTTTCATTTATTTCCTTTGTCTTTGTTAATTTTGCACTGAAATCGCGATCGCGGAAAATGAACATGCAGTATTTATACAAATTGCAGTTAAACGTACATTGAATTAGTTTACAATAATCATATTTGTTGGATAATGCTAGATATATATATTAGTTAAACTGTGAGGTGACATTTAATAAATGGCGCAAATTATGATAAAACGTTTTACACCCCCCCCCTAAAAAAACAAAAAAACTGCATAAAAACAACCCCAACACGATTTGATTTGATGGATTCAACCCACTACCCCACTTCTTTTGGCTTGATTTGTGTTATAATGATGCTAAATATGTAAGCGCCTTAAACAAATCCTGGGGAAAGGCCTGCAATTAGAAAGGTCGGCGATCTATTTTGAGACATAGATCACGTGATTGGTTCGGGAGTGACAGTTATGTCAAAAACATCACTTAATGTCTGTGCAGCACTGGGTCCACCTTTAAATTGTGTACAAATTCCTGTTCTATGCAACCAGCCACTTTTATCCTCGAAACGTTGTTTACAGGGGTACAGGCTAAAACGGAACCGTGCCAAAACGGAACCATTTTCTTTGGCGAAAACGGAACCTATCATGGCTAAAACGGCAAATATTCTGTGTGTCTAATACTTCCATGCCCAATTGTCTGCATCCCCAACTAATACTGTTGGTCAAACAAGATTAGTTTTTGTACTAGTAAGCATTAAGACGGATCTGTATGGTGGGGTTAATTACAACAAGAACAACAACAATACAGGAACAATACAACAACAAGGAAAAGTGTTGTCTTTATTGAATGTGTGAAAATTAAGAAATGCATACACAGCTCATGTTTTCTTCCAATTTCCGGTGGTCTCTTTTGTTTTGACTTATTTTATTGAGAAAAATCAGGGATGCAGAAATGAAGAATTGTTCACTAGCCCGCCGGACCAGAATCAACTAAAATTGACTAGCCCGCCATTATTTCGACTAGTCCGCCAGCCTATAGAACAGTATATAATTTTTAAGAATATTATAATATATCTTTCACCTCAAATGATCATCCATTGAATACAAATCATGTTAACATTAATTTTTATTGTAATTTTTATCTGATATTTTTATGGAGAAGATTTGAGATTTAAAACTCACTGGGACATCCACACAAAATCTGTGAATGGCCTGCCAGTCTTTGCAAGAGCGTGGGCAGTTCTAAATAGTATTTTCATTCTCTCAAAAAGAGCTTTTGACATAGACGACAAAGCTTTCCCGGCTGGGGTATCAGTGGTCTTCTTTGCTCTGTTGGCTACCCATGTGCTGCTCCATGTATGATTATCTGACGTTTCATGATATTTTATGCTTTCCAGTTTGAATGTTGAGGTTCCAACAACAAACGGTTTATCCTTCGTTTTTTCTGTTTTATTTTCTCTGCAATCCCTACAGAACATGGCGTTTTTTGAGGAATCGTATATTAACCATGATCTCTTTTCGCCCGACTCCGTGAATAGCCAACTGTCTTTCCACACACACTGTCGTTTTTCTTTTTCATACTGTCTGTCCTTTTCTTCGTCCGTTTTTTGTTTTTTTCTGCGGTGGCTTCGAAACACTGTTCAAATATCGCCACATTATCAAAATGATTTCGAAAGTAGAACCATGCTTATAATTAGTAGCCTCGCTTTCGATCCAAAAACAACTGACACTCGGCATAGCAATTGTAACTGCTCGGCAAATTCCGGTAGCACGAGAACTAAAACGACTGCGCAGACGCGTGAAATAAGGCAGCTGGGAGTCTTTGATTAACAAAACTACATTGATGCTGTACATGTATTTTTGTGAATTTCGGCATCATTCTCTGAACCCTTTGTTTAAATTATTTAGAATTTTGGAATGACTTACATTGTATACGAGTGATGGATTAGACGCCAAAAAAAAAAAGAAAAAAAAAAGAAAAGAAAAAAGTCAATGATAGGGGTGGAAAAATACCATTGCCCGACTCCCGTGTACAGTAATATTTCACGGTCGGGCAACAAATATTGGTAACCCAACTTGCCCGTGGGCAAGTAAGTAATTTAAAACATTTTTTTATTATTATTATTATTTTTTTTTATATACTTACTTTACGCTAGGACAAATTCTGTGGCTCACCTGTATTTATGTGATAAAATACTTTTAACTAGTAAAGTGAAGAACTTACTCAACAAAATAACGAATGATCGATAACATGTTTTAATCTGGGCAAGTATAGTACAATTCAGGGCAAGTAAATTTCTAGTTTTTACTTGCCCTTGGACAAGTACATTTATAAAATAATTTTCCACCCCTGAATGAGAGAAA
>JAECMU010277735.1:0-12535 GCA_016106625.1 Dracogyra subfuscus | reverse complement strand
TATGTAGTTTGTACATTTAATCAAATAAGTATAAAATGGTTATCATGTTGCAAATAACTTTTTAGATTTAAGTCAGTTACAAACAACCAACTGCAATAATTTATTGTTATATTTTTTTGTTTTGCTTTTTGTAATAATTCTTCACTGCTTCTTTGTTTTCAAATGTAGTTCTGCATTTACCAAACAATATGCAAAATCTGTTGTTAAAATAATTTATTTTAAATCTTATTAATTTTGGGTCTTGGTTAGAAATGGAAGTTAAATATAGCTGCTGTTAAAAAATATCATACCGGCTGTGATGTTGCTACATGTATGGTTATGGAGAAGTAACATAAGCAAAATGTATATTGGCCAGTGTTTTATGACTTGCATATCCTTATCAAATTCTATGGCATTGTCCTCCTGCTTATTGGGAATATCCCGTGTGATGTCACTGGGTTTCTCCATTAACCTATGTCTTGAACATACACTAAAACTCGACTCCATAACTGTTTCTTCTCAGACGCATATGCATTTTTTTACATATGAGTTTTTAAAATTTTATTATTAATATAATTATTTTTTATGTTACTTAGAGATAACCATATTGAGTTTTTAGATTTGCAGGTGTTGCTGGTTATTTGATCCCGTAAATGACATTTTTGACCGAAGGTGTTAGCCTGAGGTGAAAAATAAAACGTTTGCAGGAATCAGACAATAACACCCACAAATCTAAAAACTCAATATGGTTATATCCATTGTAAACTGAATAATTTTTCTACGGAAAACACTTATATTAGGTATTTCCTTTAAAAAAATACCTGGCTACAATCTAACTGTAGACCCTTGTATCTTCAAATTCTCTTGTTCCAATTGCTAATGATGACACTTTATAATAATCAGTATTATATGATATTTATATGGCTACAGATGTGATTTTTACACTTTTTATTCGATTTAAAAAAATTTCTTTGCATAAAATAATTTTCTCACAATCAATAATCACTATCTGATAAAAAATGCTGAACAAATTACCTTTATTTATTATTACTATAGAGTTTTCAGCTTGTTCACAACATTTTATTTATGCTTTTGTTTAAAAAATGGTATCACATCCCTGGGTATAGTTTTGTGATGACGTACATAATATATTACTTGTATACCAGTCAGTGGTATTTTGATAATTTCATCAGCTACTTAAAAATGTATTTAGTAGATTACCTGTACATTACATTTTATGTTTCTTTAGAAAATTTTGATTTAATTATATTCAAATACTGTGATCACTGACCAACCCCTGCAATTAACAAAATGTCCACAGCAGGAAAAAAAATCAAATGTAGTCTGCAGCAAAAAATGTGTTGTGAAAAATGAAAAATTCCTTGTTATTGCCGATTGTCATGGGCAGTTGCCGGGGTTGCTGACATATTTCAACAACAAGTGAACATGCAGGTATTTAATTACAATATTCATATTTAATGTCAGGTAACCAGTCAGTTATATTTAAATTTGAGGATCCATTGATACACTTAAATCACGATGTAGGTGACCAGTCTTATTATAATAGTTGATGTCCGGTGACCAGTCACTTATATTTAAATTTGAGAATCCACTGATACACTTGAATCACAATAGGTGACCAGTCAGGTTATAAATGACAGTAAATTACAATGACCTAACAATTAAAATTACTTAAATCACTAAATACAATATTTTGAATAGTGTTTACATAACATTGATTATTATTCATAGATAATTTAACTAGCTAGAATGTCTAATTACAATATATATGGTTAATGTCAGGTGACCAGTCAGTTATATTTAAATTTGAGGATCCACGGATACACTTAAATCACAATAGGTGACCAGTCTATTATAAATTATATTATAAAATAAAAATGTTTTAATGACCTAACAATTAGATTTACTTATAACATTTGATATTATCAAGTGTAGTATTTACATAGCATTGATTATTATTAATAGATAATTTAACTAGAGTGTCCTGTAGCCTCACCCTGTTTGTAATAAGATAGGGCTAGAGTATACTTCATGTTGAACATTGTCAATTTTTGATGATGACCAAATAATTAATTGGCAAAAATTACTCTGTATTTAAAATATATAGAGATTATTTCCTAAACCTGATGCCATGGTTGATAAGTTTGATAATGTTTTAGTTTACTTATGACATTAACGCATAAACCCGTCGGCTAACCACTGGGGTTTTTCTCGACATAACCATATGTCCGACGCCGATATAACCGTACTTATAATGTGTTGAGTGCATCGTTAAATTTAAAAAAAAAAAAATAATAATAATAATTAATGCTTAAATGGTATATGTTAAAGGGACATTCCTGAGTTTGCTACACTGTAAGATGTTTCCGGCTAATAAAATATTTCTACGATTAAACTTACATATTAAATATATTTGCTTGTTTAGAATATCAATGTCTGTATATTCAATGTGTTTCTGGTCGTCTTAATATTTGTAAGAATGCCAAACTGGATTTTGCCTTCAAATAATTTTGTACATACAAAAAAGCTATATGTTAGGAAATAAGATCAAATTTAACTTTTATAAATATTAGATCGATTGGAAACACATTTAATATACAGCCACTAATATTTTATGCAGAAATATATACAGTCAGACCTCGTTACAACGACCGTCGTTACAACGTCATTTACACTATCCGACCATAATTTGTCGGGAACCAATCAACATGAGTGTTAATCTGTTCGTTACACCGGAATTCACGGCTTCCAACACCAACAAAGACAATTAAGAAGAAAAGTGCAACCGATGCCTGAAATCACTTCTTTATAATGACACAATAAATTGAAAGATGTCACAACGGATTAAACCAAGCACCTATAACAACTGTTCACCAACAAAGTAAGAAGTACAAACCAGACACATAATACATCATTGATACCACCATGAGCCGACAAGTATCACGTGATTTCCAAGTTGTAGCTATCTGCTAAACCGGAGTCGGGTGTTGTTTTTACTAATTACCGTTTTGGAGATAACTCATGACTAATTCGTTACTACGGCAAATTAGATATAACGACAAAGTGACCCCGGGACAAATGTGGTCGTTGTAACGAGGTCTGACTGTATTTGATATGTAATTACAATTGTTAAGTCGATAACATCTTAAAACTTGCTGCAAACTCAGGAATGTCCATTTAATGACTGGTAAAACAATGCAAGAAGAAATTGTGTACACCTTTACTAGAAACAGGCTAACTCTGTTTCCATGAATAATTAATAGGGGTGTTGGGTTTCTTCTTTTAGCAAGTGTTCTAGTCACCAACAAGTAAATGTAATGCGATGAGTTAAATTAAGGGTTCTTTGACATCAGATTTAGGAGAATGTTTTTTTTTTTAGACATGGTACTTTGTTACTGTTTGGTCATCAATCATTGACAATTTTCGCACTAATTATATAGACACATTTTTTTTGTTAATGGTTCACCCATGATTAATGGTTCAAATTCAGTTTGAGAGAATGAACTGAATTCTGCATTTCACATCAATGATTCGGTTTTAATCTGTGCCAAAAATCTGTTTGATAGAGCTGGGCGGTGTTGAAATTTTAGTCTCGTTATCAGTATTTTGGGGGTGATTTACCTCAGTATTGGTAGGCCCTACAGTATGTGATATTGATACAATACACTCAGCTTTAAATGAATACCTGAGTCTCACCCACTAATTTCATCAAAATAAAATTACATTCCATACGCAAGGCCGTCATCTTTCTCTTCTTTTCAGCTATTTTGCATTCGTCCGATATTTTGTTAATGCTTTACTAATGGCAGATAACATTTATAAATACAGAAATTTCGATATTTTGAAATTTCCTTGGTATGGTAAGACCGTATCGACATGATACCAATACCGAACTGTATATATGGTATATACCGCCCAGCTCTACTGTTTGAAATGAATTATTTAATTTACACATGAAATTATTTCTGACATGATGGAGGGTTTGATCATTGTAAATTGAGTTTAATAGTGTGGTTTAATATTTAAACATATATATATAGGGACAAATTTATAAAGCCTGGTTTGTTTTAATACAAGTGTTTAAGCATTTTAAATATGTGTAGAAACACACTTGTAAGAGAAAAACTGTTTTTTGTAAATGTTTCTACAAATGTGATTTTATTTAAATATATTTGAACAACCAGTGAGAAATGAGTCTTTTTTCTTTTTTAAGTATTCTCTAGCCTTGGCCTTATCCAATATAAACAGGATAGCTAGGGCTAGAAATCACTGGAGCTAGATAATAACTAGATAGATGTACCGGTATATACTATTTTTATCACACCAGATAGATGTATATACTATTTTTATCACACCAGACAGATGTATACACTATTTTTATCACACCAGGTATATAACCACCACTGGTACCATTATGATAATAAATTATTTATTTGACACCATGTTATCAGTGACCTAATTCTGACATCCATTTTCCTGCAACCAGGATTTATATTCCGAGGAACCGTACAAGATGAATATAACCGTTATGGTAAACCTTGGTGTCTAAAAATAACTTTTTCATCTTCTATTATTTATTTATTTTACACTTTTCAGCATATTGTCCCGATATTTGTTCACCTCATTCCTCTTGGATGTTTTCTTTTCAAACTTATGAATGGGTTCAGATTTTGGAAGCTTATTTATGATATAATTGTTATCGTAATTATATATTCCCGATTTTTATATCTAGAATTATATTTTGCAGAAATTATAATCTATACATTACTATTATTTCTTTTATCAGTTAATATAGTATAAATATGAAGCTAGACAGTGAATCCTGTTTAAACCAGACTCTGATTAAACTTTAATCCTAGCTGTCAAAACTGGCCAAGTTTGAGGATCCCAAATTTTCAAAATTCTAAAATGCGACTGGATTCAGAAAGGTCCCTTAGGCTCTGTTAGACACCAAAGTATCCTCTTTGCAAGTCTTTTATATATTTAGAATGGTTCAGAGGCCTAATTCACTAAACTCTCGCAATTTTACGATCTCTCAGTGCAATGCTAAAAGACTTGCAAAGAGGATATATATATATATTTCTCTTCCCACCATGATTTGGTTTAGGCAGGTTTCACTGTACAAACTATTACATTTTGAATTTAAAACTGAATTTGCAGAATAATGTAGTTTGGTTTAAAAAAATAAAGTTCTTCAAAATGAAATATGTTCACGTAGATTTTAATTTAAAAAAAAAAAATACTTCAAGCAAATGAGACGGTAATGAAATCCTATGGTTGAGGAGGGATGTGAAGAATAATTAGTTTTTATTCAAATATATAATATACCTGTAATTTTTCGTACCGTATATGCATATTGTCATGTGTACTTTTATTTAAATATAACATGATCTCTTTTCAATATTTTCACAGATCCGTTTTGTATATATTTAAAGAGCAAGCATTCTATTACAACAGATAAAATATGAAAAACTTAAATATTTAGCATGTGTTTTGTTTTTTTAATGAAAATTAAATTTAAAAAAAATGAAACATTTCATTAGCTATAAGGTTATCTGAACCCATTCGTTTCGATATAGTTGATTATTTCATTTTTTGTAATTTAGTATCACAGATTACAGCAATCCACTGATGTACTCGATAACGTTGTCGCGGACAGTCAGCATCAGAACAATCTTTCATGGAGTTATCTCCCTTTTTGAAAGTGCCTATATGCAATGGTTGGGGCATTTTCACGAAGAGAGCTTCCTGTGAAAACTGTCGGTGGATTTCTCTCACCTATTTACCGTATCACGTGTGTCACTGTCAGCTTCATGCATCACTCCGTTGATGTTCTCATACATGTAGACATCGGCAAAAAACAAACGTACTTATTATTATATTTAGCTGTAAGCTTTGCATGGAAGGAAATAGCATCAACATCAAACACAGCTCTTATTTTAACTAAATATAAATAGACATATACACAGTGTAGTACTTACCATCTCAAAGTATACAGGTAATAGTAGTAAATAAATAAATAATGAACATAATTGACTGTAGTGTGAATATTGGATGTTACTTAAATGAAAATCTAAAAATATAATTTTCTGTATTCATAAAAAAAACCCATATTGCTGGTTTTTTGTTGTGATTTTACTCTTTTTATAGTGTATATACATAGTAATAATGTATGCTTTTAAAATGTTGAGATACTCCAGTAAACATGAATTAAAATTACAGGTGTACATTTGTACATAATATCTTCTGTTTCTATACCCAAAATAGGCTGTATGTTAATGTTTCTTTTGATAAATTTATATTTTTTATTCATCTAGGTCCATTAATGGATTTATTTTTGACTTGAAGTGTAATTAAAGTGAATTTTTTTTTATATAACTTGAGGATTTATAAGTGATCAAAATACATTCACCTACATATCTTGATTTGATAAAGTAATTTGTATAAAAGCAATTTGTTTACATGCATAACAGATCATCATTAACTGCACCAGATGTGTGTAAATATTGTAAATTGTGATAATCCCAAGTGGTAGACTAGAAAGTAGTATCCTTAGTTCACTGCTATAAGTGTTCAACAGTTTTTGTCGAAGTGTAATGCTCCACAGTTAAGGGAGGAAATATATCTGGCAGTAATTAGAATTATGTTTTGTTTATCTTTTGCAAAAAATGACACAACTTTATCCCTATTATTACTGTCCAAGGGTCAAATTATGAAATATTTAGATAAGGAATGAAATGTCTTCCATTTTATTTACAGAGAAAACCAGAAGTAAAGGTTATGACACATCGTTTTCCTATTAATCCTCTTTTAAGAGGGAGCACCTCAGCATATCTAAACATTTAGACTGTCGATTAACATTGTCTAGTCTTAAATACTGGCTTTTAGAATAGTCGACAAGCTTTATCTATTTAATTTAAAAACATTTCAATTCAACGATTTGGAACAGTGAAAGACCACCAACCTGTTATGAGATATATTGTTGGTGGTTGTAATTTCAGCCAATATCCACAGAGCTCCACTGTATGAACATGGTTATAAAACTGTGCAACTAATTTTGCATACACAATAATACATACCAATTTATTGAGACTGTATGCATTTTTTTTCTTTCGAAAAACACTTCATCACAAGATATGTGTTACTTTTAGTGGTGATATCTGCATTTCCAGTCTGAGATGGATTTTTTTTTTTTTTTTTTAAACTACATGACATTGTATTACATGTATATATACTCCACATAATTTCAAATTAACCAGAAACAGAATTAGCTGTGTTAAATATTGTTTAATTACTGTGTCTTGTGCTGGCTAGAATATTTACCTGTGTCTTTCCTTTAAATTTTAAAAACTGGAAGTTGTTGATGACAAAGACTGCTATTTGTCGCTGCTGTTCTAGCTAATAGTAAACTTGCTTATTTCTGTTTAGAGAAATATTGATAGTAGACTCAATGCTTTACTGTTGTTCAGACAAACTCCTGTGAAGCTTTGGTGTTTGTGTGTGTATATACATGTATACCTGTATGTGTAGTTATTAGTGCAGTATTATTAAATGCCTGTAGTATATTGTCAGTGTGCTAATTAATATAGATACTACTTTCCTGACAACTGATAAAAACGATAGTACATACAATTATATAATTATAGCACATGTATTAATAATATAGAGACTTACATACTTTTCAGGTGATGTGTATTAATTAATATAGATACTACTTTCCTGACAACTGATAAAAAGGATAGTACTTACAATTATAGAATTATAGCACATGTATTAATAATATAGAGACTTACATACTTTTCAGGTGATGTGTGTTAATTAACAATATACGGTTTCAACTTCTTAGGTCTCACACATGATTTAGTTGATAATTACATGTTACAGTACTTGAATTTTCAAACCTTGAAGCAGCGGTATCGATCATATAGTAATTACTTTGGAATTTCACATATACATTGTAGCAGTAGCAAGTGTTTTATTTAAATTCTGAACTTTTATGTACCACAATATAGTATTATTGTGAAGCACAATTCTCAATTATTAGAATTTATAAAGTGATCTAATTTAACATATATTTTGTACAACTTAATAAAATGATACACCAGTCAATTAACATCCGTTTTTTTAAGCTGGTAGCTTTTGTTTGAAAAAAAATCAGAACTGCACTAGAAAAATATTGCGGTATATACCATACTACTTATGTGTTTAAATTTTAAAAGTTTATTTTGTTTAACAATCCCCTACTAGACCACATTAATTAATCACCAGCTATTGGATGTCAAACATTTAATAATTCTGACTAGTCTTTTTGAAAGTAGTTTAATTTTTCTAAATTAATATACATGTGTTGGGGCCCATATTCTGAATAATTAGTCTGCTGAAGTATCATTGCTGATCAACTAACTTGTGTTGCTTAATATATTTTATTAAAGTTTTGATTTAGAATTGTAAGTACTAATAAGGTATTATTTAAGTTAAATATTAAGTAGAAATCGGATTACTTAGCAAAAATGTGTTACTACAAGTTTCAGTGACAATTAAACATACAGTTGCTGAATTCTAGTTCATTGTAAGAAAAAAATTGATTAGTCAGTGGTTCAAATCTTAAAATTCTATTTTGTTATACATTTTTAGTGTTTAAAATTGTTTTAATTATTTAAATAATTTATGTAGATTTATGTTTACAGTTTATTTCTTATGTAAAAGGTTTCATTCTATTGAAATATACATATTTTATGTTGTATATGACCATGCTAATTAATTGTTTTGATTGTTTATTTATATTTGCTTTTTTGTTTCTATTTTGCATCTTGGCATGAGCAAGTTATTAATGTTTACTTTTGAAATTAATTACCAGTTCCTTTGTTGTACACACACAAATATCTACAGACACTATTTTTATGAAAAATAAAATGGCTGATAAAATTCCTAACAGTTGAATATTTAAATAAAAATTATTAATAAAAAAATTTCTTAGCATATCAAATGTTTACCAAAATTATATGTAGCTTGAAAATTTTAAATAATATTGAAATAAAACAATACAATATAAAATTACCATGGTACTGTTCTATAAAATTAAGTTATTTATTTTACATTCTAAAAAAAGAAGACATTTTGTGGTTTTGGTAATTTCCTCCATTTGGTTAGTTTCCACTGTATATAACAAGCTGATACTTCACACATGTGTATCAAAGACCATAATGCATGTACAGTGTATGCACAATCCTATCTGATAAAGTGTATGCAGAATGTCTTGGAATAATGAGAATATGTGAAGGCAACATGTGTTTGTTTTTTCATAATTTAAAACCCCCCAATTACATGTATTTCACCATCTGAGACAAGTTATTGCTAGTACCAAGTTGTTAACAATTTAATCGCACGTACATGTACCAAGATGTTGTTAGTACCAGGTTACTGGTTGTACTAATTTATTACCAATAATAATTTGTAACTAGTACCAGGTTTTTTTTATTACTATAATACCAAATTTTGACTAGTATTATATTGACTTCAGGGTTATATTACATGTACATGTGCATGTAAACAATCATCCTTCATTTAATTTCATTCACATTTTTATTCAGTTGAGCTTTTTTGAGCAAAAATATTTTTAACACTAATATAAATGCTATATAAAATAATGGACCGATGTGTCATTATGTTAAAAAGAAAGAATTTTAAAAAAACCCTATTTCAGTAATAGACGAACAAACAAAACATCTTAAAAGAACACACAGTAAAAAACAAAAAAACATTTAATATTCAAAATACATTTTACAACATATATTTTATTGCAAAGATCACAAAGAAAAACATTCCTTGGAAAGGTAATTTATTAAGTGAAATAAAATTCATAAATGTTATATTAACTACTAATATTAACTATGAATTCTTGTTGGCACCAAAGCTAAAGTAATTCCATATTTGGTTACATATTTAAACATGATGTACATGTACATGTATGTTCTGTGTTTGTCATGTTGGATATTGTATACAGGAATTGGTAATTTTGTTACCGCTGCATGTTTTTATTAAAACACATCTCAAGATGTATTAACAAACTAAGAATTACAACAATTTAAAACAAACCATAAATGTTATTTATAATGGAAATGATAAAAGTATTAATTTTTATATATTATTTGACTTTAACTTTAAATAGATGACCTTGACCCATTAACAATTAATTAACTTGATTAACATCGAAGTGTGAAGTTTGATTAAAACATGTTTTTTCAATACATTGACAACTTATGTAAGAATAATTAGGTGACAAAAAGTTTCACAATTGTTGAGCTTAATCCTTGATCATACAAATGTATGTCAAACAAAATTGAATACAATTACATTGTATAAGAGTCTAAATTTGAGGAAGATCAGTCTTTCACCTAAAAGACCAGAACAAATATTCCATCATAGAAATATCTAGACATAACCAACCAGTTATACTTGGTGAAACAAAATCTTTTTCTCCCAAGTAAAATTTGATAACAAAATACAAAATAAATATCATATTAGACTTGTAGGTAAGTATAAAAAACACTGGCAAAAGTTTTGAAACTGGAGAAATGTTTTTTTTATCCTTTGTTACAGAGTATATTTTTGTAGTCTAAACTGATTCAAATACTAATGTAACTGCATTGCAATTAAATAACTTTTATCCAATCAACTTGCAGGATCAAACCCATGTGACAAGATTCGCTGCGGACCTGAAGAAGAGTGCAGCATAGACCGAAATGGGGAAGCTTCCTGCGTGTGTCCGCCTCCGTGTGAGCCGATCGTGCGCCGTGTGTGTGGCAATGACAGCCAGACGTATGACAGCGAATGCGAACTTCATCGTCAGTCATGTCTGAACAAAATATACATCACTGTGATGCATACAGGGCCCTGTGGTATGTTGTTTTGTCATTAATTCACTAATTTTTAAGGGACGGGGGACAGCCCAGTGGTAAAGGGCTCGCTTGATGTGCAATTAATCTAGGACCGATCCCTGTCAGTGGTCCCATTTGGTAATTTTTCATTCCAGCCAGTGCTACACAACTGGTGTAACAAAGGCTGTGGTATGTACTATCCTGTCTTTGGGATGGTGCATATAAAAGATCCCTTGCTGGTACTCTAAAAGAATAGCCCATGAAGTAGTAACAGAGGGTTTCCTCTCTCAATATCTGTGTGGTCCTATATAACCATATATCTGATGCCATATAACTGTAAATAAAATGTGTTGAGTGCATTGTTAAATTAAACACATTTCCTTCCTTCGTTCCTTCATTTGTACTTAATTATTTTCATGCTTATATCCAATTAATGTTCAAGCATGCTATCCTGGGCCCACACCGTAGCTATCTGGGCTGTCTGTCCAGGACAGTGGGTTAGTGGTTAGTTGTTAGTGAGAGATATTCAAAGCTGCATGAGTCGTTAAACTTATTCTAGGTGTAAGCTGGTACCGGGATGCGAACCAAATGCCTACCAGCCTTATGTCTGATGGCATATTAACCACCACATCAGCGAGGTCGAGAATAATGTAGTCAGTTTAACCATTGTGGTTCAGTTTATCTATTGACCAGACAGAAAGTGAATCTGGCTGGTCATTTCAGTTATAGATTATGAGCAATCAGATGGGTCTTGGAGAGAGGCAACTAACTACCTGTTGTCCATAATGGGGCAAGCAAGCTTAAAGGCACACTGTCTCAGTTATTTCACTGAAAGTGGATAATAAATGAAAATAACATTATTTTTTTTAAAAACAAATCTGGCTATCATATCATCCTAACTAAACCATAATGAAAGAAACCCATGTCAACCCTGTCGGCAATTTTAGTTTTTTAATTATGGACCATTGTCATAATTTGTTTATTTTTACAAAATATCATTAAAAAGTGGAGTATAGTGGTTATGTACCGTAGATGGCTGGCTAAAGTACATTTAGGGACAAATCAAATTTATATATTTTCAGGTAATACTTTGTTAGGCCATTTAATAGGTCAGTGGTCTGTGACAATATGCCTTTAAGGTATTTGATAAATTGGTATTTATAGAATATTAAACAAGCTTATATTTAGTATCATGTTTATGTCCCAAAGTGAAATAATTTTCGGTTGTCACGAGCTTTAGCAAGTGACAATGAAAGTTATTTCTCAAGGGACATAAACAGAATACGAAATGGTACAGAGTTTAATATCCTATATGTTACCCATAACTGACTTTGACGTTCCTGTAAGGGTGTAGTGTCATGCACCAATTTATGATGTCATGACGTGTTAGCATGACTAATAGGGTGTATCACTTTGATATGTACAAAGATATTTTTAGCCATATGGGTAATACATTTGTGTTATGTGATAAGCTACTGGTTACTGCTCATACTGTTCATCTCTTTTTAAACCATATTTTTGTTTTGGTTAGGTCCGGATGTTCCCTGCAAAGACTACAAGTGTACCCACCATGCAATCTGTGTTCCGCAGGACGGCAGACCAACTTGCAGGTGCCCTACCTGTTCTGAACAATATAGTCCAGTAAGTGTTTTCTATCA
>JAECMU010277726.1:352-10529 GCA_016106625.1 Dracogyra subfuscus | reverse complement strand
ATGGTCCCACCTCTGGCTACACCAGTGATTGTACAAGACCCATGGTCCCACCTCTGGCTACACCAGTGATTGTACAAGACCCATGGTCACATGTCTGGCTACACCAGTGATTGTACAAGATCCATGGCCACACATCTGGCTACACCAGTGATTGTACTAGACCCATGGCCTTATGTCTGGCTACACCAGTGATTGTACAAGACCCATTGCCTGACAGTGATATTATAAAAAACAATTTGCACAACAGGTACATGCATGACAAGGTATGGCAAGATGACCTTTGAGAGAATATAACCAAACACACGTCTTGAACGTTAGTTCCCACTTGATGTGGACAGCTGCTACTTAAACCAATATGGCAACCTACTTCCCATAATGGAAATAATTCTGCTCTAATCATATCCTTATGAGAGCAAACATGTGTAAGATATCTCCAATAATGGGGATAAGAAGCTCGTCTAAGTGCCTCTTTGATCAGATCAAATGGATGGAGGAGACGGCCATTGATCCACGGCTCTCGTAATGTGATGAGCAAAGTCTGGCCGACCAATTCAAAGAACATTAGTCAAGTGATTGGTGATGATGAAATCGCTAGTTGCTTTCAGTGCAGTTTACATGTAGCTGATCCATATAACATACATGCACACAAAAACTGCGGCTATATGTGTGTATATATATTTATTATATGCCCATTAAATCTTACTATATAATTACAGTCCTAAAAACAAATATGAAATACACTTTTGCGTATTCAACTCAACTGCCAGAACTGTGTCGGATTCAACGCTACTATTTATAGCACATGGTTACCAGGAATGCCCTTAGTGTTAAGTAAACAAAGCAGTTAACTGTTATGCATGTTTAAAATGCTATTTTTTGGAACATTTGAACTAAAAACAATTGAAAATGGTGATAAATATTTACAATTTAATAAGCGCGATACCAAAACTGCAGACCTGAACACTACTTGCCATCAAGCTTTTAATCCATGTTTAAGATCAATGTCAGTCACTTTTTGTACCCTTGTTTAAAACATATCTAACAGTAATTTTGTGATATGATATATTTGACGAAAGGTATTTTTTATTTCTTTCATCTTTTAAAACTTAAAATTAATATTTTGTCCAGAATTATGAAAAAAAGAATTAAAAAATGACCCATTAACAGTGTTGTGTGCCTGTTATAGGAATTTGACAGGGGTCAAATGTGGCAAAGCATTGTAATAATATAGCTAATTTAAAATATAAATGACGTCAGTATTCCATTGACGTTACTTTGCATAACCATAAACTGGGTACATGATGTTTCCTTTTTTAGAATATTGGAAAAATTCCAATGCAAAATTGCTACTGAATGTTTTTTTAACATTACTAATGCACCTGAATGTGTTAAAAAATTGTACCTTTTATGAAATATGGATTTCTAGTGAAATTTCGGTAAGATATGCTATATTTATTGTGTATGAAGCCAAAACAAGGGTGCGAAAAGTGACTGTTGTCGACTTTAGCACCAATAATGTTGCATGCACCATCTCCTCACATAGAAAACTTGAATGAACTGACAACCAGATATTCAGTAGAGCGATGATTTATGGAGGCACATTTAATATAAACTTTTCAGCAATGAGTAATTCCATGAACATCAATAAAAGAAAACACACCGATGACGACACAAATTGAATGAAAGTTCTTGACATTTTTTTTCATTGATAAAACTGGAGCGGTGAAGGTATTGTGACGTATTACAAGCAAATTAAATATTACATTGTTCATGAATTTTAGCCACTACATTGTCTTTAAAAGGCATTTCAAACAATATCTTTAAAATTATAGGTAATTTTTCACTCATTCTTTCTTATTTCTGTTTATTGTTTAAATAGAACTATATTCCTATGTGTAATAATTGGTGGTTCATCGGTCCACATAATAACACAGCTAACCTAGTTATGTAAATTACGAAATCCCTGTCATTAGCTAGCAGTGTTACAAATTTTAAACTATTATTTGAAAACAAAAATTCCAATTTAGGGTATGTAATAAATACAAACTGCGGCATCGAAGTTTCCTTCAGGAATTACACTAGTGAAATATAGAAATCGGAAAACCACATACCGATATATGTGGTTTTGTCTATGTATAATCATAATTAATACTGGTTTTGGTGACAAATGTTTCATGCAGTATCTGTAAAATGTATATCCTATTACAGGGCTTAAACTGAACAATGGCACTAAAAGCCTGTGCCATCATTGGGATGTAAATGTAAATTGCCATCGGTAAATCTTGTTAACAATTGCAAAATGGTGTACATTATCTGCCAATGTTTTAACATTTGTGTGCTTTAGTGGTGTCATTAAACAAAACAAGCTTTTTAACTTTCATGCAGGTAGACTATAAACCAAGTGAAAAACAAAATCCTCTTTTACACTAGTATGAAATATTGCACCAAGTGACCTGTGTACCAGACACCAGTGATGTAGTAAACACGAATCACAAATTTGCTTTAATGTGCTTTCACGCCTGTGGATCAATGAATGACATCATGGAATTCACTTTTAGTTCAAAGCTCATCAGTATGCTGTAATATGTATTCGGCAAACCAAATTTGGTGTGTCAACAGCATTAAACATCAGACAAATGTGCTGAGAATTGATGTTAAACAATTAGTTATTTATTTTTCTTTCTGCTCTTTTCTTGGAGAGTCATATGATAAAAACCCAGTAAAAAAAACAAATTCCCATTTACACAATCAACTAAAAGGGGCAGAATTTAGATCAGTAGGATGTGTGCTTCTTGAGGTGCTTGTGTCACAGGATCGAACCACCTCGGTGGATCCATTCAACTGATTGGTTTTTTTTTCTCATTCCAACCAGTGCACCACAATTGGTCAACAAGTCAAAGGCTGTGTCAATGTTCTTTCTTGTTTGTGGGAAAGTACACATAAAAAACCTTGCTGCTAATGGAACAATGTAGTGTGTTTCTTTTGATGACTAAAAGTCAGAATTACCAAATGTTTGACATCCAATAGCTGATGATTAATTTATCAATGTGCTTTAGTGATGTCGTTAAACAAAATAAGCTTTTTAACTTTCATGCAGGTAGACTATAAATAGAGTGAAAAACGAAATCCCTTTGCGTACGCTACAACAGCTTGCTCTGAATGTGCACGTTAAACCCTATGACAAATCCCCTTTTACACTAATATGAAATATTGCACCAAGTGACCTGTGTACCAGACACCAGTGATGTGGTAAACATGAGACACAAGTAAATACAATTATCCAAATATACTGGTATTAAGTGTACTCGATGCACCTACCTTTAATAATAGGATTGGATTACTGGACTGTAATCATTCATTTTTAACTCTGCTTTGGAGATCATCACCGAAGCTTTGCTACTGTCCAGTGTCAACAATCAGTAATCCACGTGTCATCTGTCTATCCATCAATCTTTCCTTTAAAGTCTATCCTCTCCTAGAGTTTTCAAATTAGATTCTTCTGCAACTTGGTACAATGACTCCCTGGGGTTGTGTCCACAAACAAATGGAGAGGTATTTCGGACATTTTGAATTTAATTTTCCAATTTTTATTAAATATTAAAAACATTTAGATTGACAGTTTCATAGTCTGTCTTCTAGAGTGTTGATCAAATAGTTCTAAAACTTGGTACTATGATTCTCTGGGGCAATCTCCAGAAATTAATAGAGAGATATTTAGGAAATTTTGAATTTAATTTTTATTGTATATTAAAACTTAAAATAGAAATTTAACAATGGACATTTGAAGTCTGTTTTTTCACAAACGTTTAGTTGAATATTTCTGAAACTTAGTACAATCACTCTTTGGGCAGTTTCAATAAACTAATAGACAGATAGTTCTGAAATTTAGAAATTTTGAATTGGTATTAAATTTTGAAATTATATAATTTAAATTTTGAAATTATATAATATAAATTTAACATTAAAAATACGACAGTCTATTTTCTTCTAAAGTTTTGACTCAACAATATACTGATTCTTAGAGGCAGTCTTCACAAACAGATAGAGAGATATTTTAGAAATGTAGAAAATTTGTATTTGTATTAAATATAAAACATTTAAAAATAAATTTAGCATCAAACATTTTAAAGTATCTATAAACTGTTAACTTACAGAAGCAAAATTTAAAAATTAAACAGCAGGGCCAAAATTTTCGAAGCTGTCTTATAGTGCTACAAAATAATAAAACCATTGTAGGTTTTGATGTCACTACAGCAAACACCATAGTGATGTCATAGCTTATGATGGTTTTAAGATTTGTTAGCACTGAAATGCTTTGAAAATATGGTCGCAGAGCTCTTTGTCAATAGGCCTCTTAATTGTTATCATTCAGGATGTCATATAAAAATGTCTTTAATTAGAACAAGGTCCTCTTCATGTAAAAAGGTGTGCTGAAGTGTCCTGGAAACAGATGACATGCTACATGTAATTGTTTACTTTACAGAAGAAAGAAATATTTTATTTAATGACACACTCAACACATTTTATTTATATGGTGTCAGACATATGGTTAAGGACCACACATTGTCATACAGGATTGTTCCATACTGGTATTATCATTTAGCTTTTGTTAAAAACAAGATGGCTTTAATGAATAGAGTGGTAGAGCACTTTCCTGATGTGTGACAGGTCACAGGGTCAATCACCCTTGATGGACTAAAGCTTTTTTTAACCATGACAACTCATGTCCAATAACTGGCATATTAAAGGCCATGGTATGTACTGTGCTATCTATGGAAATTATTATTTTATTTTGTTGATAGGAGTAGTCTGTTTGGCAGTAATGGGATTTTTGTCTTTCTATCAATGAAATATAAAAATTAACATATATTTAAAATAAAAGAGTATAAGCATGCTTGAAAGGCTGTGGTATATGCTTGCTGTCTGTAGGAAAGTGCATTTAAAGGATCCCTTGCTACTAATGGAGAAAAAAAACCCTGGTTTTGTCTGATGACTACGAATCAGAATTACCAATGTTTGACATCCAGTGATTAATTATAAGCATGGACCTTATTAGCACAGGCCACTCCTGTTATCAAATAGTAAAATACTTTCCCCCATGGATAGGACTGGCACAAAATGCCCTATTTTATAATATGTTCAGTGTTGATAGAACCAGTATTATTTTTCTTGTAGTATATAATTCATGTGGGATTTTTAATCCAGATACCGATTCCAAACCCTAGTGAGTGCTCCACAAGGCTCAATGAGTAGGTGTAAACCACTTGCGCTGACCAGTGATCCATAACTGATTCAACAAAGGCCATGGTTTGTGTTATCCTGCCTGTAGGAAGTGCAAATAAAAGATTCCTTGCTGCCAATTGGAAAGAGAAGTCCATGAAGTGGCGACATCGGGTTTCCTCTTACAATCTGTGTGGTCCTTAACCATATGTCTGACGCCATATACCTGTAAATAAAACGTGTTCAGGATAAATACAAATTTTTTCTTCTTATTTTCATTGTTCATTGCCACTCATTTAGTGATGGACAAATGTTTTGTTGTTGCAGTATTGGTAAAGGAATAATAATAGGTGATTTTTAAAAAACAACCAAAAACATTTCATTCATTGCTCATTGACTGATGGAATTTATTTCTTGTTGCCGTAGTAGCAAACCTATCCTAAAAAAGGTGACAAGTGTTAATTATACTTTTTTTAATTCATTCACTATTCATTGATCGTTAATTACCTGATGGAATATTTTCTTGTTGCAGTATTAGCAGAAGAATTGTATCTAAAAAAAAGTCCATTTACTAATTAGAAGTTTTTTTCTTGTTAAATTATTAATAGATGTATCATAACAAGGTGACAAATGTTCATTTATTATTATTTATTCACTCACTATGCATACATCATTCATTTACTAATGGAAGGTTGTTTTTTCTTGTTGAAGTATTACCGGAGGAACCATAACAAGGTGTCAGTAAAGGTGAAGGACGTTGCAGAATATTTAATAAAAAGTATTTTCTTGTTGCAGTATTACCAGAAGAATCATAACAAGGTGATGGTAGAGGTGAAGGATGTTGCAGGGTATCTAATAAAAGTGTTTTGTTGTCATTGCAGTGTTACCAGAGGAATCGTAACAAGGTGATGGTAGAGGTGAAGGACATTGCAGGGTATCAAATAAAAGTGTTTTGTTGTCATTGCAGTGTTACCAGAGGAATCATAACAAGGTGATGGTAGAGGTGAAGGACATTGCAGGGTATCTAATAAAAGTGTTTTGTTGTTGTTGCAGTATTACCAGAGGAATCGTAACAAGGTAACCGTAGAGGTGAAGGACGTTGCCGGGGATCTGATGCAGGTGAAGAACCAGCTTGATGTGATGCTGCAGAAGAAGATAGACGCTGTTGAGGTGAGACATAAATGTGAGGAAACGTGGAGTAAGTAAGTGAGTGGATGGATGGATGGATTGAAGGATGGATGAATTAGTGGATGGATGGATCAGTGGATGGATGGATGGGTGATAGATGGATCAATCGATTGATTGGTAGGGTGGATGGATGGATGGATGGGTGAGTTTTGGGTGGGTGGGTGGTTGGATGGATGGATGGATGAATGGATGGATGGATGGATGGATGGATGGATGGATGGATGGATGGATGGATGGATGGATGGATGGATGGATGGATGGTAGGATGGATGGATGGATGGATGGAATGTTTTTGACACTCAAAACATTCTGATAAAGCAGTAAACTAAGGTAAGATGAGTGTTTTGTTGGGTTTGTTCCTGGTGTTTTGGAATATTGTAATCCACATAAAACAAACATGCACCCCTGTTTGGAGTATTTAACTTAGTAGGCAAAATAACACAAAGTGAGGGCATTCTACAATGATCTAGTTTTTCTTTTTAAATTCAACATATGCTGAATAAATGAAATATTTATTTGAAAAGTCATAAAAAGCTTTAAATTATAGGATTAAATAGGTATGTAGCAAGCTGTAGAACTTGTTCATGTTTGGACACAGATAAATTCAAACCCTTAAAATATATAAAGCAGAGAACACAGAAGTATTACAACATGGCCTGTTAGATAAGTGTTTGATAATACTTTTTTAGCCATGTTCTTCAGTGAAAAGTTCTTAATAGCCCCATACTTTCAAAATCAAAATCCTACATTTATATTTTTTCAATTTTTTTGTCTCATGTGATTTTGGTTAGTGTTGAAGACAGTTGGGTACTTAATATAAGTGCTTCAATTTGTTCTGTATCGGTAAAAAGTTAATTGCACCACTAAAGCAAACAGTAATTAATCATTGACTAATATGAGTGAAACTATTGATAATTCTTCAAAAGAAACCTACCACCTGTTTCCATTAGGAGCAAGGGGTCTTTTATGTGCACTTACACCACAAACAGGACAGCACATACCACATACTTTGATATACCAATAATCAGGGCTCTGACTGGGATGGTAAAAGCCTGCCTCTTGTACTGCAGTTAAACAAAGAAAATTTAATTTTATACAGTGTGTGTTATGCTGTATGTGTGTGCGCATGTCCACTTGTGAGTGAGTATGTGTGCGTAAGTGCATGCATGTGTGTGTTTTGAGTGTGTGTTGCAAACAGATGGATAACAGATTTCTGTCAGTTTTTTACTTTGTAGAAGTGATGCGTGGCACGCCTGTGCTGACATTATGAGGAAATTAAAGGGCCGATGAATTGCACTGGACATGCTATGTTGTAATCTTGTCTGGCGGTGGCTCTCAACGTGACCGTAATCGTATATGTTACTTTACTTTATTAGAATGCAGTTAATCAGAGAGTGATGTTATAAGGCCAGCCAGGAAAACAGTGTTGCTTTGCTTATACCACACCATACAACCATTTGTTGTATTGTTATACTTATGTTAGCAGCTTAATATAGTCTGCCCATTAAAACTGTGTTACTTTGCTTATACGACACCATACAACCATTTGTTGTGTCATGACTTATTGTAGCATTATAATATAGTCTGCCTGTGAAAACTGTGTTACTTTGCTGGCACCACACAACTGTTTTGTTATGTTGTTATTTCTTGTAGCAGCTTATTGTAGTCTGGTTTAGAAAATAGTTCTCATTAAAAAAATTTATTTAAAATCTGAGATGTCTTTTGAAATATTTGCTTATTAATTACAAGTAGGTTGACCTCTTTAGTATTTAAATAACCCATATGTTTGAAGTTACATATTTAATACTAACTGATAATGAATAACTCTGCAAGTGGTATATGGCCACATGTATAACAGCTACATGAGGTGGTGATCTGGCATGAGGCTGGCTAACAGAAATGCTTTTGTAGTCAACCTTTGTGGATTTCTGCAAAGTAGGTATGTCAATGAATAACTCTGCAAGTGGTATATGGCCACATGTATAACAGCTACATGAGGTGGTGATCTGGCATGAGGCTGGCTAACAGAAATGCTTTTGTAGTCAACCTTTGTGGATTTTTGCAAAGTAGGTATGTCAATGAATAACTCTGCAAGTGGTATATGGCCACATGTATAACAGCTACATGAGGTGGTGATCTGGCATGAGGCTGGCTAACAGACATGCTTTTGTAGTCAACCTTTGTGGATTTTTGCAAAGTAGGTATGTCCCTGAACTTACCTGATGCCATATAACCATAAATAAAATGTGTTGAGTGTGTCATTAAATAAAACATTTCCTTCCTTTCCTTCCCTAAACTTAGTCACATGACCGTCCTGATATATTCTCATATCGAAATAGTATTGAACTTCATGGAGTACATATTTTTGGGTGTGCAGTAGAAATGTTGAGAAAGTTGTATATTTTAAAACAATAATTCCATGGAGTTTCATTTCTTGCCCACCATAAGTTGATTTGGTGGTGCCTGTTAGTTCATTATAGATGTTATAGATTAAAAAAAATTGGTTATTAAAAATTTTAAATTAAATTTATATAAAAATTATTTGTGGTGGAAAATTCATGATTAAATATCTCTTTTCTTAATTTAAATTAAATTTAATAAAACAATTACTTTAATAACTTTAATTTATTAAAAAATTTCATTGAGATGAACATCCATCATGGCAGCTGTAAATTATCTTTACTAATCTTTGACTTTTTGTGAGAAATGTAAGCTGGTGAAACCGGTCTAAACTGGATACCCACAAGACCAAGTAAATTGGCCAGTATTGTAAGTACTGGGTATCTGGTCTGGATAGGTTATTTCCTGTACTGTCCTGTGAGGGATTTCACTGTATATGTGAAGTTTTAACATTGTTTTAAATACCAAAGTTTCTGGCATCACCGTTGCTGCCACTATTACTTCCATCTGTATAGTAACACCTATCACCTTTATGAAAATCTCATAGAATCTGTAAATAAAAATGTGTTCAGTAAAATGTATTGTAAAAGAAAATCAACAGCTAAATATGAAAAATTGTCATTTACAGAAGATGGTCGAGTCAGAATGACCAAATGGTTGACATCCAGTAGCCGATGATTAATTAATCAATATTCTTTAGTGGTGTCTTTAAACAAAGACAGACTTTAACTTTACAGAAGATATTTAGTTAATGCTGAACATTAAAGTTGCCACGTGTTAAACAGTTGATATTTCAAACAATACACTGCCTTGCTAATGGAGAAAATACATACAACAGATTTTTTGCTGTGATTCAGGAGAAGCCTAATATGTGAAAACAACAAGCCGTTATTTTGCCAACTAGAAAGTGTAATAGCTAAACCACATGCTATGCAGTTATTAAACAGATTTTGCTGTCACAAATAGCTCTTTAAAAGTGCAAGTCTAATGTGGTGATTTATTTCCCATTAACTTTTCCCTACTTCTTGTTAAAGGTTAATTGTTAATTTTCGTAGCAAAAGTGTTGGGTTTTTTTTCATAGATAAAACAAAAGTTCTTTTCAGTTTTGATAAATCATCTTGAGACTTCTAGTCTCCAGGACAGACAGCTCAGATAGAGGAGGTGTTTGATAAATCATCTTGAGACTTCTAGTCTTCAGGACAGACAGCTCAGATAGAGGAGGTGTTTGATAAATCATCTTGAGAATTCTAGTCTCCAGGACAGACAGCTCAGATGGAGGAGGTTTTTAATAAATCATCTTGAGAATTCTAGTCTCCAGGACAGACAGCTCAGATAGAGGAGGTGTTTGATAAATCATCTTGAGAATTCT
>JAECMU010277551.1:0-10043 GCA_016106625.1 Dracogyra subfuscus | reverse complement strand
CAGCAATTTGGCAAAGAGCCATGGATCAAGTCTTGCAGGGTATTCCGGGAACCCAGTGCATGTTGGATGACATGATAATCACTGGAAAGAATGACCAAGAACATCTGGATAATCTCAGGCGTGTAATTGGTCGGTTGCAAGAATATAGACTGTGCGCCAATCGTGAGAAATGTGAATTCTTCAAAGATGACATAGTTTTCTGTGGGCACAAGATTGACCAAGATGGTCTTCACAAAACGAAAGAGAAAATTGATGCTGTTGTAAACGCTAAACGACCAGATAATGTGAGTCAAGTGCGATCCCTTCTGGGACTTGTCAATTACTACCATCGATTCCTACCAGATTTGTCAACAGTATTGTGGCCTTTGAATCAGCTACTGGAGAAAGACCACAAGTGGTGTTGGACTAAAGACTATGAAAAGTCATTCCAAGAGATAAAGCAAATGATGGTATCTGACCAAGTGTTAACACACTATGATATGAACTTACCAGTGAAACTGGCATGTGACGCTTCATCATATGGGATTGGAGCAGTTTTATCCCACATAATGAAAGACGGATCCGAAAGACCGATTGCCTATGCTTCTCGTTCCTTGACCAGTGCAGAACGAAATTATGCACAAATAGACAAGGAGGCATTAGCACTTGTGTGGGGTGTTAAGAAGTTCCATAACTACATATATGGAAGGAGATTTACCCTAGTTACAGATCACCAACCACTTATTTCAATTTTCCATCCTGAAAAGTGTGTGCCAACCATGACAGCTGCAAGACTGCAGAGATATGCCTTGTTCCTTGCAGGACATGATTATGAAATTGAGTATAAGAACACTTCAAAACATTCAAATGCGGATGCCTTTTCCAGGCTACCGTCACAAACTGTTGAAAGTGTGCAAGATCCTGTTGAGATTTTTCATATGTCACAATTTGAAGTGTTACCAGTCACCAGTGAAATGGTAAAAAGAGAAACAATCTGAGATAAGATATTATCTCAAGTATTCCAGTCAACCATGACTGGGTGGATAGAAGAGGATGCAGAGGTTTTGAAACTCTATTATTCCAGACGTAATGAACTTACAACATTTCAAGGTTGTGTGATGTGGGGTACCCAAATTATTATTCCAGCTAAATTGCAATCAGCTGTGTTGGATGAACTGCACATGGGACACCTTGGTGTGGTGAAAATGAAAACAATGGCCCGAAGTTATATCTGGTGGCCTAAGATGGACCAAGACATCGAAAACTTAGCGAAACATTGCCAGGGATGCTGCAAGTTAAGAAACAATTCTCAAAGTGCACCAGTCCACCATTGGGAGTGGCCTTCTACTCCTTGGTACCGCATACATGTCGATTATGCAGGACCTTTCCAAGGACACATGTTTTTGGTGATTGTTGACAGTCATTCAAAGTGGCCAGAAGTGATTTGTACCAACTCCACCACATCAACACACACAATAGAGATTCTTCGAACCATTTTTGCTCGAAATGGTATTCCAGTACAATTGGTGAGTGACAACGGTCCTCAATTCAAATCAGAGGAATTCAAGATGTTCATGAAACAAAATGGAATATTACATTTAACATCGGCTCCCTATCATCCCGCAACAAATGGACAGGCTGAACGATTTGTCCAAACATTTAAACATTCTATGAATGCAATGAAGGAGAAGAATGGATCGGTGAACAAGAAGTTGGCAAATTTCCTGTTATCTTATCGGAATGCTCCTCACGCAACAACAGGACAGACTCCAGCAAACTTGTTCATGATGAGATCACTAAGATCACGACTAGATTTGTTGAAACCAGATGTTGCTACTCGGGTATACAACAAACAGCTCAAGCAGCTTGGAGGCAAACAAACCAAGTTACGTGAGTTTGAACCAGGTCAGCTAGTTTTGGCTCGTAACTATATGAATGGGCCAAAGTGGGTACAAGGAACTATTGTATCGCGAAATGGACATTTGTCATATGAAGTCAAAGTTGCATCTGACATAATCTGGCGTCGACACATAGATCAGTTACTTAATGCCAACATCAAGGACACAGAAACGACTGTACCAGATCAAACACTTCCAGCAATTAATCCTCAGATGGATGTGTGCATCAGTGATTCTGAAGGTGATGTAATTATACCAGTTATTTCAAACCATGATTCCACAAACAGAGACAATAACACTGTTCCAGACAGTGTTCCAGAAATGTCACCAGAATCTGTTCAAACAAAAACAAATGACCTACCTGAACCCCGATACCCGGTCAGAACACGGAAAGCCCCGGATAAACTAAACTTGTAGAACTGTTTTCTTAAAGCAGCATATTTTGTATTTTCAAGTGAATTTCAACAGACTGTTTTAAAAATTAGTTAATCCAATTGTTGATGTTTAATTTTTTATTTCAGGTTGGAACATTGAACATTTTTGATTTTAATAGTTTCAAAGTGGTACAAACTGAAGGATATTCAGAAGTGTTTTCTTAAGGAGAAACTGTTAGTGGGAAGTGTTATTTTAGTGGGGAGGAAGTGTTATATCGTTAGATAAATAGTTATTATTTATCAGAGTAACTTGTGTAACTCAATCGAAGTCGGCCCAAGTAATTGCCTTGATAGAGTTTATTCTGATTGGTTAGGTTGATTGGCTGTTCAGTAGGCGCCATTACTAAAGATCTTAGTTTTAATCGGATTTGTATGTATTTCGATGAATACACCACAGCAGGGATTCTGAAGTACTTATAATCCATCACATATTCCTACAAAAATGTTGGGTTTTTTTGTAAATAATTTCAGTATTGTTTGTGAAAGAAAAAGTGTTTTAGAAATAACAAAAATACACTATTTTTGTGTGCAATTTAGATAACAATCGTCTCAGAAATAAATAACTTGCAGTAAATTCCATAGTATGAAAAAAGGTGTTCCATGTGGGATGGATGGTGAATTTTCAACTTGATGTGTAAATATTTCCGTAATTATGTCTGTGCTCAGCGCTTTAGATTGCATTAAAGTCGAGGCGATAAACGTTGTGCCCAAAATACAGATGCCCAAAATAATCATGCCCAAATTAAGTATAAACATACTGACCTCAAAATATCTCACCTCAAAACCACTGAAATATTAAGTTTATTTTCATTAAAACAGCTAGAAATGCATTTCTGAATATTGACAACTCTCCAGTAGCTGTTATAATGATAGTATTGACCTAAAATGACCTTCCTGTACTTAGGAAAACAAAGTCCCTGTTGTGCCCAAATTAGTGAGATCTAAAGCCCTGCCAGCGTACTACCAGATTTAATTTATATAACAATGGTGCATTACATTATTCAGTGGCCTAAAAAACCCAGCATACATCCCGATTATAATCAAATTGAATTAATTTCCCACAATCCTTGCCAAAACCTCCTGGATAAATAAATCTCTGATGATACCTAGTGTATTGATATTTTTATTTACTTTGACTTCAATGTTAAGAAGAAGAATTTTTATGAGTTGGACAGCAAGTCTCATGAAAGGTCCAACACTGACCTTGGTGGTGTTGTGGTTAAACCATCGGACATAAGGCTGGTAGGTACTGGGTTCGCAGCCCGGTACTGGCTCCCACTTAGAGCAAGTTTTAATGTCTCTGTGGGTAGGTGTAAGGTCAATACATCCTCTTCTCTCGCACTAACAACTAACTCGCTATCCTGGACAGACAGCCCAGGTAGCTGAGATGTGTGCCCAGGACAGCGTACTTGAACCTGAATTGGATATAAGCACCAAAAAAAATGTTGAAATGAAAATTAAAAAAAGGTCCACTTCACTGTATTTAAAATAATGTTTTATCACGGTTTAGGTAATACTAAACCAAATAACTTCCGGCTGGGTCAAAGTTTGAGGTGCATCCAACTTTTGTTAGAGAAGCGAACACCATAAGTCCTGTGATTGGTTATAAATGTGAGAGTGTTGGTTGTAAAAAATAATAGTTTCATCTGGGTAAACAAAATATGCAGTTTTATTTCATCTAGTACCAATGTGTCAAGTAGCTAGTGTCAAGTAACCTTGTGCTTGAAACATATGTATGGGGTACCTGTAAAAAACAGTACTTGAATTTTGTGCGGAACTAGGGTAGTCATAGACGCTACCTGTTATCTCAGAACCGAGCAGCTTGATCCCCAGTTTTCTCTGGTTCACTTGAAGTGTGAGGGGTGGTAGTATTTATATCCGTGATGTTAATGTTGATTGATAGGCTACAGATAGGAGTTTTAGCCACATATGTTGCTATTGTCATCTATGGGATTTGATGTGGTGTCATCTCAGTGGGCACTCAGAACCGGGGAAATATAAATCATAATTTCCCATGTGACTTATTATGTATTATTGGTCTAACGAACAATACTATTGGACAATTTGACACTTACAATCCAATGACCTTGCCGGTACTAAATATGACGTCATCAGGATTTACGGCTCTCTGTTTTTGGTGTTAAATTTATAACAAAATGTTATTTTAATGCAATTCATTATAGATTTTGAAGCAGAATAAAGAGAACTTGTGGGGTGTTTTTTAATTATCTATGAACGTGATTAAATTACAACGTTATAGTAATTCTCAGAATAGTGCGTAAAGTGGTTTAAATTGTTCTATACAGGTTGGCCTTCGTGCATGTGCGTGGAAAATACAGGTTTTTAGAGAAAAAATAGCTAAGGTAATAAATAGAATAACAAACTCTGTACCAGTTATTATCAAATTTATGTCGCTCGTGAAATAATTTTCATTTGTCACTCGCTAAAGCTCGTGACAATGGGAAATTTATTTCACTCGGGACATAAATTTGATAATAACTGGTAACTCGTTTATTATCCTCTATATAAGAGAGGTATTTCTTGAAGTTATCAGATTAAAAACGTCCTGTTATTTACCTATTTCAGATAGTCAGTTCGAGCATGACGCCACCATCCTGTGTAGTGAAGAAAATGAACGGTTTGTCAAGGAGGAAATTGAACCGAAACTGAAGGAATTCCAGTACAGCGTGTACACGGAGAGTCCGAACAAACGTGATTTTTACTTTCTTATATTACAGTTAATTCACTTTAACCATTCAACCAGTTATATGGCTGAGTACAATATAGAAAATATGTGAGTGTATCGCCGAAAAAGAGTACAGTTTGTTGTAACAACACCACTAGAGCCCATCAATTTAGTAATAATCGGTAATTGGATGTAAATTGTTTTGTAATTTTGACTTAATCTTAGCAGCAAGGAATCTTTTATATGCACTAGAGCTGGGCGGTATTGAAATTTCAAGTTCGGTATCGGTATTTTGGTGGCAATTTACCTTGGTATCGGTACGGTATTCGATATTCATATAACACTAATAACTAACCAATATTGAGCAGTATTTTAAGTAAACCTGCCTCTAAATGCACGCCCACGTTAGGGTCTTCCCCTTATTTATGTCCAACCCATTTGTTTGTTTGTTTGCGGGTTTTTTTATCAAAGGGAGGTTTTCTAACAAGTAATGTCTTTGAACCATTTGCTCATCTGATGACCTACAGGTAAACATTTACAGTTAGATATTTAAGTTAGCGGCCAATGTAACCAACAATGCATCCGAGGCTATGTATCATTTCCATGGAATAAAAACGTTATTTTTAAAAATTAACAAATTGTCTACCTTACATAGTTAAATACATCATGCTAACTATACAACTCCGCATTCATCCCCGGTTCACATATATATTTTATATCCGGGCTTTCTCTGTGTGCTCGGTCATGGAATAGTAAACAACAGAAAGCTACGTTTCTACTTCTAGTCACTATAAATTGCTGAAAAATATCCCTATGCGTGTAATTGTAAGCTGATTAAACATCGGAAAATGTTATATATATTTTTTACAAGTAAACTTAACAGTTTTATTTAATAAATATAAAAAGCGTTGTTTTCAACATGAACCTCTCCGACATTTTTCTGATTTTAAAAATTGACAGTCTCCGGAAGTATTCGTTTTATTCCGTTACAGATACGGCCCAAAGCTGACCTGCATTCTTTTCAAGATATAAATGCGTGGTCGTCAGACACGCTAGTCTGTAATGCGGTGTTAGAAAGTTAGAACCCCGGCCTCAACAAAAACTAGCAGTAGTAAGTAACGCAAAACTGTTACAGTGACACAAATTCAACAACAGAATGAATTCACGGAATGACCCAAATTTAGTAGGCCCTAAACATCGAATCACGCCTCAATCACGTGAAATAGCATCGCTTGTACATGTGCGCCTAGCACTGAAACAATTTCACGTACATGATACAATTTTACATGTTTTCTCTTCGACTTCAAATTGGTTGTATTGCCATATTCGGCCAATACCTTTCGTTGGCACAAAGTGCATATGCATGTTTTTCGGTCCTTTCTATTTAACTATTTTGCCCATACGCTCTTCTTATCGGCCATTTTATGGGTAATGTGGTGTCGTCAGATGTATTTTTAGTGTTTTACTTAAAGGCTGGAATACGTACTTTGCAATACCAAAATTTTCGGTATTTTGATATTTGCTCGGACAGTATTTCGGTATTGACATGATACCGATACCGATCGGTATGTACCGAATACCGCCCAGCTCTAATATGCACCATCCCACAGACAGGGTAGGACATATCACAACTTTTGATATACCAGTCATGGTGTACTGGCTGGAATGAGAAATCGCTAATTGGACCCACTGACAGGGATAGATCCACTTTCTCCAACCAGTGATCCATAACTGGTTCAACAAAGGCCATGGTTTGTGCTATCCTGCCTGTGGGAAGTGCAAATAAAAGATCCCTTGCTGCTAATCGGAAAGAGTAGCCCATGAAGTGGCGACAATGGGTTTCCTCTCAAAAATCTTTTTGTTCCTTAACCATATGCCTGACGCCATATAACCGTAAATAAAATGTGTTGAGTGCGACGTAAAATAAAACATTTCGTTCTTTCTTTCTTTTCATACAACCGTAAATAAAATGTCTCGTTAAATAAAACATATCCTATTCTTCCTTCCATCTGCTGTTGGATGTCTAACATTTGGTAATTTTGACATATTATCTTAGAGAGGAATCGGGTGCATATGCATGGGGAGGGTATTGGAGGTGAAAACCCTTTCTTGCCAAGCTTAAAAACAATTGAAATGTATTTTCTGGGGGAGCATGGCCCCATATAAACTTCGCTCAACACAGTCTATAACCCCAAACCCCGCTGAAATCCCTGCACACACGCCTTGGAAACCCACTACATTGTTTTTTCTTTCGCACAGGATTGTTTATATGTACCATCCCACAGACAGGATATCACACACCATGGTCTTTTATATACTAGTACCTGCCGATGGAAATTGATCCTAGACTGGCCACACATTTTCAGAAAACACCTTTTTAGGTCTAAGTAATGAATAAAGCTATAGTCTTGAAAAATGTTACGTAAATCGAACACTGTACCCTCTTCCTCTATCCCAAGAGCATTACGTAATTAGTAACACCACCTTACATGTAACACATATGCTAACAGCTGGCCACTGTAAATATTTCAAGGCAAATCCCCCACCAACCGATTCCTGGAAAGGCGTTGTACCATACCACTATGGATGTAAATATGTTTTGGAGATATGAGACGACCCCTCAATCAAGAAAGTTAAATTTGTTCAAATATTGCGAAATCTCACGTGATCTCTTGTTGGGGAATTTCACACTTGTGATAAGCTAATGAAAACCAAGATTCATAGGAGCCCGTCCAAAGTGTCCCACTTTCAAAATGCTAGCTTTGTTTTTAACCTGGATAAGCCAGCGTAGTGAAACCAATGAGGAGTGCAGCGTCATATATGCACCAAACATAATTGGATTTTCTGTTCTATATGCATAAAGCTATATGCTGGAATATTTTTATTATTTAAGCATACAGAACAGAAAATCCCATTACCAAGACTAATTTTCACAGTC
This sequence comes from Dracogyra subfuscus, assembly GCA_016106625.1. Lineage (NCBI taxonomy): Eukaryota > Metazoa > Mollusca > Gastropoda > Neomphalida > Peltospiridae > Dracogyra > Dracogyra subfuscus. Next base: position 2,108 of record JAECMU010277551.1, on the reverse strand, counting down.
TTATATCCGTATAAATACAACTTAACCGTTTTATTAATCACTTTTATAATATCTGAAGTATCACTTTACAAATCCTTCTGTACTACAGTAATATAGGATGTTCAACTAGTTTCTTATAGACCACACCACAACACACATTATAAAAGGCTTATGGGTCCGGGGTTTAGAACGTCGCCAAGCGTGTCTTCTCAAAATGGCTGCTAGCGTAATTGGCTGCTAGGAAGTGTCTGCTAGAATCCGTACGGTATTACAAAATGGCGAGCATTGTTCTAACTGGCTAGTAAGCATTTGATGATGTGTGTTAATGACGACAACTTGCTAGTGAATTAAAAGTGCATTTATGCTTGTATTTGAACTTAGAACTTGACAGTATATGATTGAAACCAGACAATGCAGCTTTAAATAATAAAAATAATCCAGAGAATGCTCATTTTAGCTCTAGTGGTGTCATTAATCAATATGCTCTGGTGTTGTCAAACAAACAAGAGTTTAACTTCCTATTTTTTTAATTTATGTTTTTTGGTTGTTTTGTTTAAACGACACACTCAACACATTTTAATTACGGTTATATCGGTGTCGGACATATGGTTATGTCGAGAAAAAACCCCAGTGGTTAGCAGACGGGGATCGATCCTAAACCGACCGCACATCAGGCGGGCACTGTACCACTGGGCTATGCTGCCCGCTAACTTCCTATTTATGGTGTTTTGTGTATCCCATGTAACCACTGTTCCTTCTAGTGCATTTTGTAATTGTTTTTTTAATGTTCTGTTTTTCAGAGGAGATTGGCCCCAAGGCGGACGCCATAGAGCAGAGTTTCTGCACGATGGTGATCTTTTCTCAAGCGGAACTCGACGACGACAGGGCTTTCTCGTTTCTCTTTAATGTGGCTGCCATGTACAATGGACTCAGCATAATCGTCATCGAACGAGAGCCCATTCCACGGCAGTTCTGGCAGAGCGCAAAAAAACAGTTAAACCGTCATTCCCACGAGGACGAAACACTGAGACATCTTCCGAAAATTCTGAAAACTGTCCGATGGCCGGGAACGGACTGCCGAAACAAGCGCAAGATTAACAATTTCTGGGCTGAAATAAAGGCCAGTCTGCCAGTTCCATACGAACCTGAAAGAAAACGGACAAACTCCCGAAAATCTCAGAGTTCCACGAGACCATTGCTTTCAAGTGGGGCGTATTCTTCAGTTGTTGTCGACATAAAACTAAACGACGACGATGATGTTTTCATTCCATATGGAAGCGTCGATTCACGGGTTCCACAGAATATATCCCATGATGCAATGCACCCTTCCTCATTATCACGGATACCTCCAGTAATATTTTTTCCTGGTGACAGCAGCACTTCATCTCAAACGGACACTGTAGATAAAGATGGCGGTAACATGGCCAATGTAAAATATCCGAGCAGTAGCTCTCGGGGAGAGGAAAATATTGGTGATGGCGTTGTTGAGGGTAACACCAATGGTAACCATGACAGTCGGCCAGGACGTCTGTATCCCCATGACAAAAGAGTCACAAAGACACAAATATCGGCAGATAGTGGATATGCAACATCCCCGGCATCTGTTGGTTCCGATGTCATGATGCCAGTACAAAGTTGCTGAAGTCGTATTCAAGAGACTCTTCCCGATTTAGAAAAAAGATTCTCCACCTCAGTCTGAGTACTGTCAGTGTACTGTGTACTCTGACAGTACGCCACATTTTGGTGGAATGTAATCATCTTAAAAACACTAGAAAATATGTTTGGTCAACGATTTCGATTCCATTGATAACTTTTATTTCAAGGTTTATATGATACTGGCTTTTATTCTAAATTTTAATTTGATCCATCTGTCATATTTGTATATTTTGCTATTTTTTTTACATTGTTTTTATATTGATGTTGATCATCACATTCCATTCCTGATTTACCATAACCAGCATTTAAACTTTAAATAAATAAAGGGTTGGAAAAATGTTTTATTTTTCTGGTAGCCCACCGGGCTACCAGGTACCTAAAATCTGGTAGCCCTGCAACATGGTGTGGTAGCCCGAAATTATTTTTAATACAAGTTTTTTTTTTTTTTTATTTTTTTTTTTAAGATCAATAAA